>JAJPUD010016496.1:8572-33921 GCA_023553655.1 Myrmecobius fasciatus
TCATGGTCAAGAGATAAAGTTTAAGGGGGTATATAGAAGGGTGTGTGGAGTAATTGTAATGGGACCAGGTCTGTAGAGTAACAGAAAAGAGATAAGGGGGGGGTTAATAGGAGTGGGATAAATTATATAGAATAATGAGATAAAGAGGGAAAGAAAGGGTGGGGGAGAACAAGAGGATATGGGTAGGGAAAGATTAAGTACCAACAAGGCAAGTTAAGAGGCAGAATTAAAGTAGAAGAATTAACAGGGATAGGAAATGTGAGATATACAGAAATATTACAAGGATCAAGGAAATGATTTATTAGGTAAACATAGCAGGGTTAGAAATTATTGATCTTAGACAAAGTAAAACTTAAAGATTCAACCAAGAGAGAAATCTATATTTTATACCATATCAATATTGGTTTAGATGCATTTTTACATATAAGCAAATATGTGTGCATGTGTGCACATGTGGGTATATATTCATTCAGGTCTATATATAGATATGTGTATACATATAGATCTATGTATGCATATGGGAGGATCTGAATGTGCGCGTATGTGTGTGTGTGTGTATGTGTGTATATATATATAAATGTCTGTGCTTAACTGTAGCTTGTTGGGGGAGGTGAGGAGATGAAAGATAAACAAAAGAATAAAATAAAAAGTGTCCTTTTGAGAGGACAAAAGAATAACCTACAAGGAAGCAGAGAAAAGATGGACACTCATGAATATGATTTTCTTCTATTATTATACATGTTTCTTGAAATGGAAATTTTTGTTTTACATATATATTGAATCCTTGCTGATGTTCTGCTATGCACATGACAACATTTTGTTTTTAAATTTTCCTTTTCTGTTTTTTTCTTTTTTCTTATTTTATATTTAGTTCAATAATTTTCTTTTTAAAAAAAAATTCATTATTTGGTAAAAATATGTTTGGAAAATTGGAAAGTGGTCTAGCAGAAATTTCCCAAGATAAGATCAAAATGGATGCATGATTTAAATATAGTGATATTACAAGACAATTTGAAGAACATGGTTATGTTACCTATCAGACTTATGTACTGGCAAACAATTTATGAATAGACATGAATCAGACTACTTATCAATTGAATAACTGGAATATTATTTCCTCTGTCAGTGCACTGGTAAGCTTCTATTTATTATTGGTATGTCATCGTCTTTTTTTTTTTTTTTTAAGTGATAACTTCCCTTATTGTAATCGGAAGTTCTCTTATTTCATTTGCTTGGACCCCATATTTAGAAGTTGAGTGAAAAATGTTTTGAAGATCAGAGGTTAAAGTATCCTTAATATAATATTTAATTTGTAGCAAAGAAAACAGTGTTAACTCTATATGCTCTTCAAGTATTTTTCCCTACTTCCTAGCGAGACACCAAAATAATATAGTATTGCATGATACTAATTAAAAAGGGAACTTTGAATGCATTGTTGATGTTTTTGACTACCAAGAGCCATTAGAAATTATATATAGAAAATAAATGACTACAGTTACAAAATATAATTACTTCAATAAATTCAGTATGGAAAGTGATAACTAGCTGTTCTCTTTCAGGTCAGAAGAGAACAAAGATTAATTGATTAAAATCAATGCAGATAACATTAAAATGTCTACCATTAGAAAGGGCTTTCTAGCAATAAGTTTTGGTTGCAATCTGTTATACATTACTAAAGAAGGTTTACAGAATAATAATTTTGTAGAATGATGGTACTCTTGAGATATACTACTTTTCTTTGTATCCTCACCACTTAGCACAGTACTTGACATATAGTAGATAATTGTCTACAAGACTTGGAACTTCATGTCCCTGGGTTCTACCACTTCTTTATTTAACTTTGTTTTTCTATACTCTCTCCACCTTCAGTTGTTTTCTTGCTTCCACCTACATGCATTAATACTATATTTACTACCTTGAAGATACTATACCGTTAAATATTTTCTTGTAGCACCCTTAGACTACCATCTAGTTAGGACCAGACTCATGTAAAAACAAGGCCTAGAGAAAATAAGTATAATTTGAAGGAAATTAAAGGGTCATAAATGTATTAAAAGTGAAATGACTGAGCTTAAAGAAGCCTTGGACGGGATGTGTGTGTGTGTATGAGTGAGTGTTGGGATGGGGAATGAAAGGAGCTTAATAAAACATATTTAGGCAGCATTGTCTAATTAAAGAAGTTATAGAATAGGAATTGTATAACCTGAAATGTAGTTAGGCATATTCAAATAAAGCAACAAAAATAATTATGATTGAGTGAATTGTTGTATATCTCTGGGACTCAGTTACTTCAACTGAAGTTGAATAGGGGATTAGGCAATATCTAATATCCCTCCTGGGTCATGTGATTATACAGGTATATTATTAAACATCCATATTCTCTCTGTGCTCTACAATTCAGCTGTCTCTGATATTTGTCTTTTGTAGGTAATATGAGATTAAGCAGATCAGAAAGCAGACAATTGGCAGGATGGTTCTTCGAAATCCCCATACTCTGGCAGGTACATGTTGTGGCCTGTTTGCCTTTAGCACTGTGCCATCATATTGTCCTGAAATGCCATCCTAACAACATCTGTGAAGCCTGCTGCAGGTTTCACCTTAGGGAAATCTACACCCTGACAGCAAGAGAGTCTTTACCTTACAGGATTCTTCAGGGAATCCAGGGAAAACAGGGAAAACAAACATGTTCTTCCAGATGGATTAGTGGAGCATTTCAAAATTGATTCAGGCACCTGACTGATTTCAGTTTTGGCTCTTTGCCAGTAGTCCCTGCACAGAAAACGCAAAGAAGAGAGAAATCTGACCTATGACCTTTTCTTTATGCAAGGTTGGCTCTAGATAAGTAGTACTATATTTTTAATAAACCCTGAATTGCAGCAAGGCTTTCCTGAATTATTTTTCACTCCTTTTTCTACAAAATTGTCTTGAGATTCCTTTGAGCCTCTAACAATCTTGTTTAAATAGTATTTTAAATAATCTAATTTGGTGTAAATCAATTCCAGATCCTTAAGTAACCCAAAGTAATCCTAGGGCATTTTCAGTTAGAGTGGTTGAAGTTCAATGGTAAAGAGACAATCTGAGAGAATGGGATGTTTCAGTATAATTATTGTGGGTGTATAATCCGAGCCCATACTACCAAAAATGGGTTTACCCACATTGAGGATTCTTAGTACCTGCTCCTAGTGGACAGAAGAATTGCCTAAATTGCGGACATTCTACAGCAGACATTCCACTCTATCCCCATTGGCTGCTTAGTGAGAATTGTTTGCCTCTTTAAAACTACCTAAATGAATAAAGTGAGATCTTATCAGAATCCATGTTTAAGGGAAAAAATTCATTTGCTCACAGGGGCAGACCTGTAGAATGACATTTTACCCTTCCTACCCTACTATCCCATGGGGAATACAGTTTTCAAGTTTTGTTCTTATGTTGTTTGTAATTTAAGTTCTAGCACAGAGAGGGGAGTCCCCAATCCCAGAACTCTATCCATTAGGATCCTGGAAGGCAGGAATCTAATGTGAGCTGTATCAGCACATCAACATAAGGAATCCACACATGCACCAATTTCCTTTCTCAATAGCAGTTCCCAATTGTCTCTCATATGAGTGACAACATTTTAAGGCTGTCAGGGAATATAACAAATTCCACTACATAAATAACACTGAGGAGGGTCTTACCATGAATACAATCAGATTTGGAGGGGAAGACCTTCCCATTGAGAGTCCTATGAAAATAAATAGGGCAATCCACAGCCAGAGGATTTTAAGGTGAGTACAAAGCTGACAGTCATCAACATATTATTTACCTCTCTTTCCCCATGTCAAAGCTATGAGAGCCTTTACCTCCTTTTAGTTAGGGCTCTGATAAAATCTCTTTACTTTTTGCCAAAGCAGTTTATATCTGATACTGTGGGTTAGCTAAATCCACTGCTATGGGCAATGTCAGCTGAATGAGAAAAACATTTGAATTATATTAAACAGGTAATTGGCAATTTCTACTAGACATAACTATAGAGAAAAGATTTTTTAGAAAAGATTTAAGTTATTTTCTGATGGCATGGGAGAAAGAAAAAAAGTAATTTTTTTCAAGCACACAGTGAAAATGTCCCCCTTTTTTGTTAATGAAAAGGTATAGAAGACATGGGAATGTCATCCCTAACCTACCTTGCAATTAAATTAATATAATAACACAATAACAAAACATACTTAATAATGATAGTTTAATGTGTGCATAGGATGCATTTTAATGTATTCCAAGGTGAGGTGCAAATTTCTTTGAGCAAGTGAGATAAGATATATAAAATACTTTGAAAAGCTTAAAGCATCATTTTAATGATAGCAGTAACAGTTATAGTAGTAGTAGTAATGATAGTCATAGTACAAGTCAGGGTATATATAGTATTTAATTGGGTCTAGAAAGGAATAGCTAATTAGTTGTAGAGGCCACATATGGTAATTTTAAATAACCTGAAGAATTTCAGCAATTGGCATTTTGAGAACTGGAGGTAGGAATGTAGGAAGAGTCAACCCCCTAAAAAAGAATCACTTTTTGTGGGGGCAGAGAGAAGAGAAAACCATTTTCTTTCTTCTTAATCACCATTGACCACTTTAAAAGATATTATATCTGCCTATAGGAAATAATGAATCCAGACAGAAAAAATCTCTCCAAAAACAGGCATGGATGTAGAAAAATACTAATCTAAGAACAAGGAGAAGTTTAAGGATTATGATCTCTGTGTTGGCCATGGAAAGAAAAAAGGAACATATACTAGGATCCTGACTGAGAAGATTACTCCCCTACTGTTCCCAAGGAGAGCTGCATAATGACTCAGAGAAACTAGATGTCCCATGGCCCTAGAGGAGAGTATGTCTCAGGCTTGATGCTTCAATGGTAATCTTTTTTCCAACTTAATAAATGCTTTTGCTAAACAATAAGAGACTATGAATAATAGCTCATTGTCAATGGGAAGCACACAGTTTTCTTTCTTTTTTTAAACTTTTAAATAGTATTTTATTTAACTAGATATATGCAATGATAGTTTTCAACATTCATCTTCATAAAATCTTGTGTTCCAAATTTTTCTCTTTCCTTCCACTCTCCTCCTCCCCAAGACAGCAAGTAATCTGATATAGGTTATACATGTGCAATTCTCCTAAATATATTTCCATGTCTGTCATGCTGAAAAAAATAATAATCAGATCAAAAGGGAAACAAAAACATGAGAAAGGAAAAAAAAGCAACAATAAAAAATGTGAAAATATACGCTTTGATCCAAATTCAGTCTTCATAGTTCTCTCTCTGAATGTGGATGGCACTTTCCATCACAAATCTTTTGGAATTGCCTTGAATTACCTCCTTGTTGAAAAGATTCAAGTCCAAGGAAGATAGGTGGTGCAGTGAATAGAGCACCAGCCCTGAAGTTAGGAGAATCTGAGTTCAAATCTGCCCTCAGACCCTTAACACTTTTTACCTGTGTGACTCTGGGAAAGTCACTTAACCCCAATGCCTCAGCAAAAAAAAAAGAAGAAAAAAGAAAGAAAGAAAAGAAAAAAGGTCTAAGTCCATCACAGTTGATCATCACATGATCTTATTATTGTGTACAATGTTTTCTTATTTCTGCTCATTTCACTTAGCATCAGTTTGTGTAAGTCTTTCCAGCCTTTTCTGACATCAGCTTGCTCACTATTTCTTATAGAATAATAATGTTCCTTTACATTCATATACCTTAAATTATTCAGACATTCCCCAATTAAGGGACATTTATTCAGTTTCTAGTTCCTTGCCACTATAAAAAGGGGTGCTCCAAACATTTGTGCACATGTGTGTTTTTTTCTCTCTTTTATGATCTCTTTGGGATATAGACTCAGTAGAGACACTGTTAGATCAAAGGGTATGCACAGTTTTATTGCTCTTTAAGCATAGTTACAATTTGTGAGCTAGAATTGTTGGATTAGTTCACAACTCCACCAACAATGCATTCCTGTCCTAGTTTTCCCACATCCTATCCAACATTCATCATTATCATTTCCTGTCCTCTTAGCCAATCTGAGAAGTGTGAAGTGGTGTCTCAGAGTTGTCTTAATTTGCATTTATCCAAACAATAGGTATTTAGGGGATTTTTTTCATATGACTATAGATGGCTTTAATTTCTTTATTTAAAAATTGTATGTTTATATTTTTTTACCATTTATCAACTGGAGGATAGCTTGTATTCTTGTAAATTTGAGTAAATTCTTCATATATTTGAGAAATGAGGCCATTATCTAAAACACTGGCTGTAAAATTTTTTTCCCAGCTTTCAAAACATGCAGTTTTTAAGGTGATGGAGTGCAAGGGTGCTCCTGTAGTTTGGGATGGGGGAGAGAGGAAAAGCATCAGAGAAATTACTTGGTACAATCTATTTTTGTAACTTATGAAAATGAAGCACACAATAGTTAAGTGACTTGATCAAATTACACATACCAGATGGTAAAATAATGATTCATATCCTCTGATTCCAAAACTATTATATCTTACTATTACACTCTGATTCACAATGGCAACCATTGGGAAATTGCTTTTGTTGTTGTTTTTTTCAATTAAATTAAATTTAAACTTATTCAAAACAAAAAATTTGTTTTTGTCTTTCAATGTCCACTTCTAATAAAGTACAAGGCAGATGATAGAGGTTTAATAAATATGTATTGATGAATGAATGAATGGGGAGGTGAATACATATGATTAATTTCCCCTTGCATTCAAAACTTAAAATCAAATACTCTGTGAAATTCATTATTCCAATATCAATCTGTGTTTCCACACTAGTTATAATTGTTAAGCACCAGAGGAAGTATTCAAAAAATCAGAGATAGTTTTCCAGAAGATATTTATTCCAAAACCATCTGAACAACCTTCTCAATACTTTTGGAGAATCTGTGAATCTGCACAACCATTTTGGAAAACAATTTAGAATTAAAGAAAAAGTGATGAAGATGTCCATATTTTTTGATTCAGAGATTGGTAAAATACTCTTTATATGCCAAAATATTTACAGTAACATTTTTTTATGGTAGCAAAGAATTGGAAACAAAGTAGGTGCTCATTGACTCTAGAATGGCTAAACAAATTTCTTTATATGACTATGCTAAAATATCAATGTACTATAAAGAATTACAAATATGACGTGTATAGAAATTCATGGGAAGACTTTTATGAACTGAAATAAAGGAAAATAGGCATATACAATTCAGAAATATATACAATAGCTACAACAATGTAAATGGAAGAACAAGAACAAAGTAATTAAAAGTAAGTGTTGCAAAACTATAAAGTTAAGATTGGTCTAAAACAAGAAATAAGAGAAAAAAAACCTATGTTAATGCCTTTAAGAAAAAAGTTTAGGGAAGAAAAAGATAGATTATACTTCAGGTTTTTTTTGGTTGGGGGTGTTTTGGGTTTTTTTTTTTTAGTTTTTACATATTGGATAATATTGATTTTTTATTTTTCTTTTTTTAATATTATTTATTATATGAGATGGCTCTTTAGAAAGGCAATGAGGAGGAATACTAGTAAAAATTTAGGCAATAGGGAAAGAAAAGATATACATATTAAAAATATGAAATATATTTAAAAATAAACACTTCTCTAAATTGCTATCTAGTTTTTATATAAACTTTTATTGAACAAAACCCCTACTTTCAAAGGCACCACATGTCACTTTGAGGAAGTTCTTATTGGTAAGAAAATTATTCCTTTGTAACTTCTGCCCATTACCCTTAGTTCTGTTCTTTGGACATATGATGACCAATTCTAATTCCCCTTTGTTACATATGTGGATAAAAAAACAGGAATCAATATAAAAAATGGTTTGTGAAACAAAAATCAATATCCATTGAACATATATGTTCAGAGATCATTTATATGAACCAGATCAGCAAGAAAATGAAGAAAGTTTGGGTTACATAATAACAGAGTAAATATGTTATTTTCTGGCAACAGAATTTTTCAAAGTTAATAGGTACTTCATTCCACTTGAAAGCATCTTGTATATTTCAGTTTTTTAATGGATCTGTGCTTTCATTGACAATGGACTCCCTACAATGGTGCAGCTCACTGCCCATTCAAAATGTCTCATCCTGACTGTATCCCTTTTCTATAAAGCTTAAAATGGATGATTGGTTTCCATCAATTGTCAAAGCCTAGCAGAACTGATCACAGAGAAGCAGCCTGCTTTAGTGGAAAGCCCCTGGCATTTGGAGTGGGGAGTTCTGAGTTTTATTTATCTCTGAGAATCATCACACTCTCCTTCACTTTTCTAAACCTCTTGAATCATATCATATTTGCTGTCTACTCAACATAGGGATGTGACAACTTTCTATATGAAAGAATAATGATAAGATTAAAGATATCTAGGCAGAAGGACTTTAGAAATTATTTAGACTTATTCCTTCATTCTTATCTGTTGATGAACAAACAGGTCAAGAGATGCTAATATTTTCATCCAAGATTACATAGTATATGATTGTCATGAGCTGAAGACCTCTGATTCCTTGTCAGAGATCTTTCTGTCACATCTCACTATGATTAAACTTAGTTTGTTCTTTTCTGGAGGGCAGAAATAGAAGCAATGGGTGATAGTTGCAGGGAAACAGATTTTTAATGTCTATCAACAAAACCAAGACAGAATTCCTTATTATTATTTTAAAGACTACTAAATAGTTAACTTCAGAGTCATAAAACCTATGTTTGAATTACAGTTCTGTAATATATTGCTATTTTTAAATTTAGATAAATCAATTAGTCTCTCTTTGGATCTATTTCTTCATTGATAAAAGCAAGCAATAAAATGTAAAAATGTAAAAATTGATAAAATAGGAGGTGGGAGGTTTCCAATCAGAATAGGTCTCCCTGCCTGGATAATGAACTTATCAGGGATTTGGGATAGACATTCCTCTTAAATATAGGTCAGTCCAATTAGGTCTGTTTTCATTTTTTTCTATGGAACTTTATTCCTATACCTCCCAACATGCCTTGGATGTTCCTCCACCATTTAAAAAATATAGAAACAAACTAAAACACTTTCTTAAAAAAAAAAAAAACCTGAAACTGAAATTGAAATATCAACCTCTTTTTCTTATCCCATTCTAAGTTCTGTTTGACATCACTAAAAAGATCCCTCCTCCAAACTTTCTTTGGTATCTCTATTGAGGCTGCTAAATACATGGAATAGACTAGTATGTGGTGAAGTGGTGAAGATTAAACTGTGTTTAGCATATAAAAGCTATTGAAAGTGGTGAAACATGAAATAAGTGGATGAGGAAGTTTTATTGTATGCTGTCCTGGCAGGCTGAATTTTTCATTTTACATTAGAATGACTCAACAGGTATGCTTGATGTAGGGCTGCAATCTTGATGCACATTCGATCCCACACTTTTGCATTTTGAAGGCAGGGACAGCATTCAGATTAACAGCCTCAGAAAACCATTCTAAACTACTGTTCATATCACACTACTCTTGGGATTGTTGTTAACCAGAGGGAAGAAAATGCCTTCTTTGTTATGTACCAAATCTACATGAATAATATCTCTATTGAGAACAAATGATATCATTTTAAAACAGAATCCTAAAAACTCTAGCTATCTGAATTCTTGATCCAAGCATTTCTATTACTATTACTGCAGGACTTAGGCAACATAAATATGGCATAGAATGGGGAAGGTCTTCCTTCACTTTTCAGTACAACTGTTAAAAAAATGAAGACAGAAAATAGAGTGGTACAGAATGCAGAGGAAATTGAGTGGAAAAAGCCATTACTTGTCCCCACTACATTTTCTATTCCATCTGAGGCCCCCAGTGGACTCCTAGATTTTCTGTCTTTGATATCTACCTTTCCCCAAAATAGCTCAAAGGGTTTTTTATTTGTTTGTTTGTTTGTTTGTTTGTTGTTGTTGTTGTTTTCCCCAGCAGCACAGTACAAAAGTTCTGGAAACAAGTGAAGTGAAAAGTTATCATTATGGCATAATTGGAGCAGGAATCAAGTAGGACTCTTAAATCCCACAATTATAGTTATATATTTTGGATGTCAAAGTACAAATTTTCTAATAAAATGAAAATCACTCTGAGAATTAGTTTCTTTATCAACTATTATCTTATTTAGTTTCATCTTTTATTCATTCAACAAATATGTATTAAACACTGCTTCTAAAATAAATGTCTATGTTTTGGTAATATGCTAAGCTATGAGACAGAAACATGCAATCATCAATTAGTCTTTTATTTGAGATTGTAAGAAATGGGACAACAATAATAGGTCAAAGATATTGGAAACTTTTGTCACATGTTATAATGTATACTTTTATAATAAATGTCCTTGACTGTAGTACATTAGCTAAAAATTCAATTAAGATTTTTATTTAGATGATGAAAAAGTGGCATGAAAAATAACAGGTTAGAACTAGAACCAGGAAGATACAATAGTGACAGAAACCCAGTCAAATTCTCCTTAATTAAAAGTCAAGGTTAAACATCTTTCCAGACAAATACAACTTAGAAGGTCAAGGTGAAAAGTCTGTGACCATGGGGTAAGGACCCAGCATGGAGCACATATATTGACAGCACTAATTGTGGGACTTGGAAGCGGTTTCAACAGTGGCAGCAAGAGCTTCAGTTACTTTCAGCCCAAAGACAGTAAAAGGGTTGAAAAACAGGTCAGAAAGAGATTATAAGGGACACCTTATTGGCACTGGGTACAATTGGGCTACTCTTTTGTCAATATACAGTTTGGGGTAACAGTTCCCTAGCAAATAGGAGTGCTTATAGTCAGTCATAAAGAAAAAGGTTATCAGTCATAGTTTCTAGGCATAGAAGTGCTTGAAGTTACAAGACAATTTCTTTTTTTATTATTATTAAAACTTTTCATTTGCAAAACATATCTATGGGTAATTCTTCAACATTGACCCTTGTAAGGGTCAATTGCTTTTCTTATGAGGAATTTTACATTCTGTTCTATTTTTTATTTTTGTTTTCTTTGACTGACTTTTTGGTGTTTCATTCAATTATCCACTTCCATTTGATCAATTCTATTTTTAGTGAATTGTAAAGTTTTAGGTTACAAATTTTTCCCTCCTAGTCCTCACCCCTCCCCTAGATGGCAAGAAATCCACTACATGTTGATTATGTTAAAATACCTGACAAATCTAATATATGTATACATATTTCTATACATCATTGTTGTGCAAGAAAAATCATATCTACAAAAAAAAAATCTGAGAAAGGAAACACAATGCAAGGAAACATCAATAGAGAGCATGGAAATGTTATGGTGTGGTTATTTCATATCCCTCTCTCTGGGTGTATATGGCTTTCTTCACTGAACAATTGGAACTGGTTTGAAACATTTCATTGTTGAAGAGAACCATGTACAGGATAATTTCTGATCACAATTCCAGACTAAGAGAAGCATTAGTACTTGTAGTTCAGAGGAAGAGGAGCCCTTTCTGAACAAAGGCCAGAGCTCATATCAGGAAAGCAGTGATCACACCTTTCATGGATCACACCTCCTTGGAAGCACTGAAAACATGTATACATCCAAAACTAGTTCTAAAAACAGCAGCATAAAAAACCCAAAGCTTGCAATAGTGCCTTTCCATCATCAGATGAGTAGAGCCCAACCGTAACAAAAAGTTCAAAGTCAAGACATAGGCTCAGAAATGAGTAAACAATAACAACAAAAACAAATACACTGACCATGAAAATTTATTTCAATGGCAGGGGAAAACCAAAAGAAAAACTTAGAATATGACAACATGAAAACACAAAATCAAAGGCTCAAAGAAAAATGAAAACTGGACAAAATTTCAACAAGAAATCCTGGAAGAGTTAAACAAAAATGTGAGAATGATAGAAGGAAATTGGGAAAGTAAATGAGCATAATGCAAGCAAATTATGAAAAGAGAATTAATAGCTTGATATGTGATGCAAAAAATATTAAAGAAAATAATTACTTAGGAAGTGGAACCAAGATGATAGAGAGTAGACAGTCCTTTGTCTAAGATCTTTGTAGTTTCCCTGGATCAACACTATATCAAGCCTCTGAACTGGTTTTGGAGTGACAGAACTCACAAATATTTGGGGTGTAACAAATTTTCAGCAGAAGTTATTTTGAAAGAATTTTAGAAAAAGATCCATTTCAATCAGGCAAGAGGAAGATGGTGCAGTACAGATACATGTAGGGACCCAGAGCAAAGAGACCTCTGCTTTAGAGGAATCCACTGGGAGGCTCTTAGTGAAAATATGATAGTGTTGGCTTGTCTGTACTAGTTCAGAAGCCAGTAGATTTGCACTGTAGCTGATCCTTCAACACAACTACAGAAGACAAAAGTGAATCCCTAAACTCCAGCATAACATAGGACTTGACCTTGCTCACCCAGAATGGAATGGAAGCCAGTAGCATTTGCCACAGAGCAAGCTGAAGATTCTATGTTCTGCAAAGGAAGCTTGGTACAATCTCTACTTTACATTAAGGACGTACCTCAACCTTTAAAAATGAGTGAAAAACCAAAAAGAATTCTGATCATAGACAGCTATTATGGAGATAGAAAAGAACAGACTTCAAACCCTGAGGACACTAAAAGTAAAATTACTTCAGGTGAAGGTTCCAAGAGTGACATGAGTTGCTCTCCAACTTAAAGATTCTTTTGGAAAAATTCAAAAAGGATCTTAAAATATAGAAGAAAAATGAGGAAAGGAAATAAGATCTTTGCAGGAAAGTTTGGAAAAGGAAACACAGAATTATCTGAAGGAAACCCCTTAAAATAAATTTGGCAAAATAGAAGTGAATACAACTGCTTTAAAAAATTGACTTGGTAAAATATAAAAAGAAAACAATGCCTTGAAAAACAGAATTTGTGAAATAGAAATAAGGGAGCAATTTCCTAAAAGATAGAATTGGTGAAATGGAAAAAAAAATCTAATGAACAAATCAACTTGTTTAAAAATTCAATTGCCCAAATATAAAAGATTAAAAAGCTAATTGAAGAAAATAATTCACTAAAAATAGAATTGATCAAATGGAAGTGGATAATTCAATGAGACACCAAGAGTCAGTCAAAGAAAACAAAAATAAAAAATAAAAAAGTAGAAGATAATGTAAAATTCCTCATAAGAAAAGCAATTGGCCCAGAAAATAGATCCCGGAGAGAAAATCTTAGAATTATTTGACTACATGAAAACCATGATGAAAAAAAGGGCCTAGATAACATCTTTCAAGAAAACATCAAGGAAAACTACCCTGATATCTTAGAACTGGAGGATCCCCTGTGAGGAGTCAAAATCAGGATTACCCAGGAAGTAGCAGCTTCCACTTTAAAGATTGAGGAGCCTAGAATATAATATTCTGGAGGAAAAAGGAGCTTGAACTGCAGACAAGAATAAACTATCCAGCAAAGTTAAGCATGAGCTTTCAGGGGAAAATATGGTACTTAATGAAATAATTGAATTTCATTTATTTTTGATGAAAAGACCAGAGCTAAGCAGAAAATCTGATCTTCAAATACAGAACTCGAGAAGTATAAAAAGGAAGAGGGAAGAAAAAAAACAGTGTTTTTAAAGGTTAAAAAATTTACATCCCTATATAGGAAGATGATATATTTAACTCTTGAGAATTGTATCTTTGTTAGGGCTATAATTAAAGGGGATAAGCATAATTTGACTTTATTGTGATAATATAAAAAAGAAGGAAGGAGTAGGAAAGGGATTATACTGGAAGAAGAAGAAAAGGGAGATAAAATTAGCTAAATTATAACATATGGAGAGGGGGGAAAAGATTACAATTGAGAAAAAGAAGAGAGGGGGATGAGCATTGTTAAATCTTAATCTCATTGGATTTGGCTTAAAGAGAGAATATTAGACATAATTAGTTTGATAGAGAAACTTGTTTCTCCCTAAAGGGAAATAGAAGAGAAAAAGAGGCTAATAAAAGGGAGAACAGAAGTAGGAGAAAGAGATAAGAATGAGGGTAGAGACTGTAAAAGGGAAAAGATGTTTGAGGGAGATGGTGGTCAGAAGGAAAACACTGGCAAAAAGGGAAAGGGGAAAAGAAAAGAAAAAATAACAAACAGAATTGGCCTAATGGAAAATAGAAGTACAAATGCTTAGTAAAAAAATAAAAATTCCCTAAAAATTAGAATTGGGTAAGTGAAAAACAGTGATTCCATGAAACATCAAAAACAAACAAACAAATAAATAAAAAAGTCAAAAAATGGAAAAAAAATAAAACAAAATTTTGAAATATTTCATCACGAAAAAAACATAAAACAATTGACCTAGAAGATATATTAAGAAAAAAATGATTTAATTATTATTAGACCCCCTGAAAGTCATAAATAAAGGTCTAAACAATATATTTGAAGGAATTATAAAGGAGAGTGGCCTTTGTAACTTAGAAACAGGGGCTAAAATTAAAAAAAATTAAGGTATCTACCAGGTATCTATTGAAAGAGATAACTCCTAGGAATTATTATATCCAGATTACAAAAATATCAGGTTTTGGAAATTATAAGTAGCAAGAATTATATAATTCAAATGTTATGGAATGAAAGTCAGAATTTAGCTTCTATGTTAAAAGAACAGATAGCTTCAAATATAATATTTTAGAAGACAAAGCAGCTAGATTTACCACCAAGAATAGCCTGTTAATCAAAACTGAATATAATTATTTAGGGGGAAAACAGATATTTAATGAAAGAGAGGATTTTCAAGTCTTTCTGATAAAAAAATCAGAGTTGAATAGAAAATTTGACATTCAAACAAAAGAGAAGAGATGCATGAGTGTAAACATAAAAGAGAAAATCATAAAAACTCAATAAAGTGTTTACATTCCTGTATGAGAAGATGACATATGAAACTCCTACTAACTTTATCATTATTAAAGCAGTTAACAGGATACAATATATTGGTTCAACCATTCTAGAGAACAATTTGAAACCATGAAACAATTTGAAAACTGTGCATACCTTTTGATCCATCAGTGCCACCACTAGATCTTGATCCTAAAGAAATCAAAGAAAAGGGGAAAAAGAGTTGCATATACACAAATATTTGTTAAAAGTCTTTTTTATGAGAGTGTGTGTGCTGGCAAAAATTCCATATAGAGGACACGCTCACCAATTGGAGAATTATTTAACCAGATTTGATATATGACTATCATTGAATGAAAGTGTTGGGAGAATTGGTTTCAGAAAAATGTGGGGAAAAAATCATATGAACTGATGCAATGTAAGGTGAGTAGAACCAGGAAAACACAATAATAGCAATATTATAATGATTATCAATTGTGGAAAACATCTTTTTTGATTGATAACAATGATCCAAAATGTTTCTTTTTTTAATTTTCTTTTAAGATACTTTAATATATTTTGTTTCTACATCCCTTATACTTCCTTTTATATTTTTTTTATTTTTAATTTATGTAATAAAAATTACTTCCATAAGATAATATAATTAAAAATATTATTATGCAAGAAACTTCAAATCTACAATGCACAACTTGCTATTCCTTTTCAATATACAAGAAAATCATTGAAACATCTTATTTTTTTCTTCCCTCTTCCCTGGGGCTAGAGATGTCTACTCTTAGACAAATACAAATACAAACCCATAATCATACTTACAGTTATTTGTGTGTATCTATGTAAGTGTATGTATGTAAATTTATGTATATGTAGGTGGTTATATGTATGTAAATATGCATATATATATATATATGTGTGTGTGTGTGTGTGTGTCTGTGTGTGTGTCTGTGTGTGTGTGTGTGTATAAATTTCTTAAAGGCCCAAACTATTTTCATTTTTGTACCAGTTCTTTGCTTCCACAAAGAAAACTGCTATAAACATTTTATAACATCTAGGTTCTTTTTCTTTTCTCCTAATTATCAATGGAAATAAGCCAAGTAATGGCATCACTGAGTCAAAAGGTATAGTTAATTTATTTACTCTTTGGGCATAATTCCATATTGTTCTCCAAATGATTGGATCAGTTCACAATTCCACCAACAATGAATGTGTCCCAATTTTTCCACATCCTCTCCAACTTTGGCATGTTCCCCTTCTATCATTTTAGCAAATCTGGAAAGTATAAAATGATATCTCCAGATTGCTTTATTAAGAAATTCTCTAATCAATATTTTTGAGCATTTTATATGATTACGAATGATTTTGATTTCTTCATTGGAAAACTGCCCATTTATATCCTTTAACAATCAATTTGGAAATTATTATTATTTTAACAGATTCAGCAAAGTCCTTTACATGTTTTAGATGAAATTTTTATTTGATAAGCTGGCTATAAATCTCCTTCCCCCTCAAAAAGAAGTTGTTTTTCTTCCAATCTTGGAAATATTTGTACAAAAACTTTGCAACTTAGTGTAATTGAAATTATTCATTTTACACTTAACCTTACTCTCTATCTCTTGTTTACTCTTAAGTTGTTTATCCATATGTCTAATAAATAATATATTTCATGTTCTCATTTTTTAAATCTTTCTTTGTATCAAGGTCATATCCAACTCATTCAGGTAAATGGTGTAAAATATTGGTTCATGTTCAATTTCTCCCATACTACTCTTCAGTTTTCCCAATAATTTATGCCAAATAATGAACTGAAGGATAAAGGAAAATTTCACATGAAGATTATATTTACATTTTTTAAATGATTAGGAATTGAATCAGAAGAGAGAAAGGCAAGGCTTTCTAAGCAGAGGTAACAATGTGAATAAGAATACAGAGACAAGTCATCTTGAGATGGGGTCAGAAAATAGTTGAAGTTATCTAGAACATAGTTAGGGGAAGGAAAGCAATATAAGTAAGGATGAAAAATCATGGGTGACTCAAGATTATAAAAAGTCTTTTTTAATGCTAAACAAAAGAGAATTTTGGTGGGGAAGACAAGAGGGACCCCATGAAGCCTTATTATCCAGCACTATACAGGATATAAATGAAGTGTAAGCCAAAAATATGTCACGAAATAGGAAAATGACAATGAATTAGTGATTTCTATTTGTACATTTTTAGTATTTTTCAAAGCACCCAAATAGATGTTATTTTTGTTTCAGAACAACTCCATGAAACAAAGAGTGTTATTTTATACACAATTAGTGAATTGCCAAAAGTCTCCCTATATGTTAGAGCCAGAGGCAGGATTATACCTAGTCCAGTGCGCCACTTACTACCTCCCATCTCTCAGTACATATTAGACATACCTTAATGTCTCCCTACATTTTGGTTTCCTCGTTCTATAGACCACCTTTCACTTTAGTCATCTCTGTACTTGAATCACTGTTACCTTTCTTTGCCATTAGTCCTTCACATGTCAAAAACTAAACATTATTTTCTGTAATTATTTTCATGCAATGCTTATTACTCCAAAGTCAGATAATTTTGTTCTTTAATAAATATTTTTGATGATGATCTAACATTTGAAATAAAAAAAATGTTTTGTTTTGATGTTTCCCATCTAATTTTCTATGAAGATGGCTAGGTGACACAGAGGATAAGGCATTGAGGTTGAAGTCTGGGAGACCAGTTTAAATTAAATTAAACTTCAGATACTTCCTAACTATGTGACCTTAAATTAGTCTCTTAGTCCCTTGTCTGATTTAGTTTCCTTACCTGTAAAATGGGAATAATAATAACTATCGGATAAGGTTCTTGTGAAGATCCAATGAGATATTTGTAAAAAACCAAAAAAGAAACAAATAAAACAAACAAAAACAATTTAGATAGGCACTTTTCCTTTTTTGTTCCCTTCTTTTCCTTATCTCTTTCCTATCTTCCTTTTTTCCTTCTTTCCCATTTTGACCACTTTTACTTACTTCTTTTGACTTGTCATTAAAAAAGAAAACAACAGAAAACAACAGACATGAACAATCCAAGAACATCTGAAATAGACCTTGGGTTTTTAAGGAGAGAAATCTTTGCATTTCATTAACAAATGGTTCAATCTATTAAATGTAATTAGAGTTAGGCAGTTAAAAGCATGTTGATTCAGCTGTACATATCCATGGGCTATGCTAATGTTGTTTCCAAATGAAAGTGATATCCAGTTTCTAAATGGCTTTGCTACACATTGTACAAACACATATTACTTATCTGACTTTAGCTGTTTCTTCTAATTGCTATCCATATTTAGAAAAGTTTCATTGTCATAAGCTATGGCTGTTTTTGATAAAATTTCCAATTTTCAAAAAATAAAATGATTTTTTACTGAGTCAAGGTGTCTTGAAATCTTAAATATTTTTATTCTTCTTTTTCCTCCACATTCTCCAGTCCCTGCTATAAATAGCTATCATAATAAAAACTGGCATTTAAATAGTGTTTTTATAACCTCATTGGAACACCATATCAAACCTTTGAGATAGGCATGACAATTGTTATCCATACTTTATAGCTGAATAACTTGAGGTTCAGTTGCTTTCCCATAATGGCCAAAATGATGTAGGAGGGAGGATTTAAACTGTGTTTTTTCCCTGGCAATAGACAGCATTCTAATCACTATATCACATTGACTCTAGTGAAATGAGAAGAGAAAGTGACCATAAGTTAAAAATATACCTGAGCAATCTTAAGGACAAATATCTCGGGACAATGGAGTAACACTTTCAGATATTATGTATACTATTTGGCAATAATTGTTTCCTAACTGGTAAAACACTTTGAAAAATAACATAATAAAAGAAAAAAAAAATAAGTAGATCATGTGAGAATTTAGGTGACAATCTGAGTCATTAGATATCTTTGAACTATGCAAAAAAGTTAGTGTTAAATTTTATAAAATCATATGAGCTATTCATATTACTAACAATAATAACACCTGGAATTGAATTATAATTAAAGTGCTTGGACTTAGAAAATCTGTGGCATATGGTAGCAATCAAATTAATTCACAGGCATTTGACACAATTACAATAATTCCAGGATTGTTGGGTTTGTAGAATTACAAAAGCTTTCAGATCTTGCTGTGTATTTCTGGATCCCACCAAGACTTCATCATTTTTACTCTATGAGCACAGAGTAAATACAAGATGAAGTTAAGTGGTTCAAGGTACTTTCCATATTCTAATTTTTATTCTCTTCTTCTGGACAGTTGTCTTACTAGTATTGTATTGAAACAATTAGAGCAGTAACTCACAGACATGTATATACATATTTGCAAATGTATATAGAGTATTCAAGCTGAGGTTTTCTAAAGCATGAGAAATTATCCATATGGAAAACCACTGCTCTAATGCAAAAAAAGCAAGTCAACTGTGATTTATAGTCTTAGAAAGTTGATGGGACACTGACAGGTAACTTGTACTAGAAGTAGAATAAAAAGATCCCTGGATTGAGAATCAGAAAACCTAATGTAAATTCTGATTCTGCTACTTATGAGTTTAATTCTCTCATCTATGAAATTTGGGGTTTAGATCTTATCAAGATTTCTTAATTTTTTTTTATTATGTATCTTTTGATGTTCTGATAAAAGGCATGGTCTCTTCAGAAATATGACATTAAATATCTAAAATAAAACACATAGTATTCTCACAGAGGTTCATAAAATGCACAGATCATTTTATACTTAGTTAATATTACAAAATATATTAAAAATTTGTATTTAATACTTATATGCTGCTTATTAGATGCCAGATACTATACTAAGCCCTTTATAATTATTATCTCATTTGTTTTCACAACAACTATGGGAAGTAGGTGCTATTATTATCCTCATTTTAAAGATGAGGAAACCAAGACTGAGTTTAAGTGACTTGCCCATGTTTACATAATCACTAGTATCTAAGATCAGATTGAAACTATTGTTCCTGACTCTAGACCCTACATTCTATTCAACATCCTCTATGTGGCAGAACTCCTGGTGCTAAATCTATTCCACCTGAAACAATAAGGCAAGACTCCACTAGTTTTGCAATAGCTGACTGAAGGCTTTCAGGTTATATAACAAAAAAAGTCTATCCCCCAGGAGATCAAGAATGTCTACATTGTCCATCTCTATAAAGGAAAAAAAATATGTATAGGTTGTACTGTGACAATTATTGTGGGGTCTCTCAGTTATTGATGTCAAGATGCTTGCTAGAATACTCCTTAATAAGCTGATCTTTCCTCTGGAAGATAGTCATCTGCCTGAGAGTCGATATGACTCGAGAAGTGGCAAAGGAATGGTTGACATAGCATCTGATTCCCAACAGGTTTAGGAGAAATAGCAAGAGCAGAAGAGAAGTCTGAATACAATGTTCATTAATCTGTTCAAGGCTTTTGACTCAGTCATGAGAGCCTGTCAGAAATTATGGTGAAATTTGCTAGCTTGAAGTTCATCAATATTTTATGTGAGTTCCATGACAGTTCTAGATAATGGAGAGTGTTCTCAGTTCTCATGCTTTCCCAGGCACCAATAGAGTGAAGCAGTGTTATGTTCTTGCTCCTATACCTTTTAGCATGATGTTTTCAACAATGTTTCAACAATGCCTTCAAGAATGAAAATGGCAGCAAGATTAGTTACCATACTGATGATAAATTATTTCACCTGAAAAGGCTATGAGGCAAGATTAAAGTGGAGGAAGAGTTGATGCATGATTTATTGTTTGCAGATGACCAGCATTCAGTGCAGTCTCTGAAGTTGAGATGTAACAGAAAACAGTCTGATTCTCTGTCATTTGTGCTAATTTTTCCTTGACAATTAACATCAAGAAAACAGATTCTTCATCAATCAGCACAATCCATATATGGAAACATTAGTTACCACAAATGGAGAAATGTTGAAATGCTGTGGATAAGTTAACTTAATTAGTAGTGTACTTTTCAGGGATGTCCACATAGATGATCAGGTCGATGCACATACCTTCAGAGATAGCTGCGTGTTTGGCAAGCTACTAAGAGAAAGTATGGGAGAGAAGAAGCATAAAGATATCTGCCAGCATGGAAGTCTACACAAACATTCGCCTTCTGTTGTATGCCTATAAAACCTGGACAGTAAACCAGTGCCATGAAAGAAAATTAAATTTATTCCATTTGAACTGTCTTAGGAAGATTCTGATGATAAAATATCAGACACTGAGATCCTTTCTTGAGCTGAACTGCTAAGCATTCAAAATCTACTGGTCATATTGATTGTTGGAATGCTAAACATGAATTTGCTTAGAAGATTATTTCAGGGAGAACTCACACAAAGCAAGAGCTCACACAGAGATCAGAAGGGTTGATATAAAAAAGTTCTCAACCTCTCTCTCATGAACTTTGGAATCAATTGTGAAACATGGGAGACACTTGCACAGGACTACCCAGCATGACATGCCTGCATCAAAAGTGGTGCTGGGCTTTATTAGTAAAGCAGAGTTGCATTAGCTCAAAGGTGATGTAAGGCAGTCTTATTTAGAGACATCTCCAATCAAAATGTACATATGAGACTATTTGTGACCAAAATGTGATAGAGACTTTTCTGAATTTATATTGGTCTGAACAGCCACAGTTGGACACACTGTGCCTTGGACTCAACTTAGTGATGCCATTTTGATCTTTTTTGAGCATAAGGGACAGTAAACTCTATCTGTCTGTTTTTCTGTTTGTCTGTCTGTCTGTATGTCTGTCTCTATCTGGTACTTACTCTGTCAGACATTATTTGAATAGCAACAAACAAGACAGTACCAGACCTCAGAGAGTTTAAAAGGTAATTGGGGAAAATAATTTATAGGGGACCAGGGAGATCAGGTTTAGGTGAATGCTATTATAACAAAATTGATTGTTCTGTCATTTGCATAAATGATAGCACTGATTTAGTTGTTTAGTTAGTAGATCTAGAGTTGAAAAGGAACTACAAACAAAGTAGCAAGGCATGGAGATGGTAAAAAGAAGCATATTAGCTTTTAATTTAGGCAAAAAAAGTAAATACTCTTTCATCAAGAACCAAGAGTTCCAATTAAATATTAAATATATATTGAATAAGTAAAAATTATCATAATTGTTGAAAAGAATACATATCTCTGTGCACATATCTACATAGGTATGGGGAAATTAATTATAATCACTTAAATGAGTAAATGATTATACTAATAAATAGCTTTTATATAGTACTTTAAGATTTGTGAAGCACTTTTAAAAAATCTTATTTATCCTCAAAATAATCTTCGTGGTAGATGCTATTATTTTTTAAATTCCATTTTATTTTTTTCTCCAATTACATGCTAAAACAATTTTTAATTTGTTTTTAAAAACATTTTGAGTTTCAAATTCTATCTCTCCTTTCCTCCTCTTTCCTCTCCCTCAGATCATAAGCAGTTATGTAAACCATTTTCCTATTAGTCATTTTGTACAAGAAAACTCAAAGAAAAAAAATGAAAGTAAAACAATAGCACGCTTCAGTCTATAGTTAAAGAAAATCATTTTTTTCCCCTCTGAAGGTGGATCATATGTTTTATCATTAGACCTTTGAGATTATTTTGGATAATTTTTTTTTTTGCTGAGCATAGCTAAGTCATTCACAATTCTTCATCAATACAATACTGCTCCTATTATGCACAATGTCTTGCAGGTTCTTATCACTTCACTTGTCATTAATACACACAAGTCTTTCTAGGTTCTTCTGAAATAATCCTGTTTTTCATTTCCTATAGTACAATATTATCCCTTTACAATCATTCACCACAAATTTAGGTTAGTCATTCTCTAAATGATGGGCATATGGTTTTATTAACACCAACTTTCTGATGAAAAAAACTAAGGAAAAAAAGGCTCAGTGACTTGAGTAGTCATGAAGCTCAGCAGTATTTAAATTTGTATTTGAATTACTGTTTTCTTTGCTTCTGGTTCAGCACTTTATTAGTTCTAATGCCAAGATGCCTTAATAGTAGCCCAAGAAATAGTTACTTGTTATGCTGTATACACTAAGTAAGCTCTTTATCCTACCACAAAAACTATCTGAGGATAATACAATTTGAAGGACCTTCAAAAATAACTCCTAGAATTCTTTTTTTATACTCATAGTATATAATGAATATTAATTCATTAATTATTACTTCAACCCACACCCTGATACTTTGTTGACTTGAAATAGTTAACACTCCTTCTAATTGTCTAATTTCCCCCAGAAAGAAATATTTATTAAAAATTGAAAGAATACAAAATAGTTTATTTTAAACACAAAAGCACTCTCTTTTCTTAATGCCTTGGAAATAACATTATTGAAATGTACTTTTGAAATACCCATTGGTCATGGAGAATGGAAAGAGCAAACATTATCTATTATAAACATTATGTATTCCTATCCAAATGTTGTGGTATCACATAACCATTCTGGTTGGTGTAAATTTTTCAGGTTGCTAAAGTTTTGTAAGGTAAAATATTTTATTTTACTTCAGCTGAAGTACAATAGATTATGCTCCAGCCTTTTACCTTTAAATGTATCACTCTATTTAAAATGTGTTTCTTGTAAAGAACAAATTGTAGGATTATAGTTTTTTTTATCCAGTCTACTATCTGCTTTCCTTTTATGGGAGAGTTCATCCCATTCACATTTACAAATAAAATTATTAACCCCGTATTTCCTGCCATCTTGTTTCCCCCAGTTATATATTTCTCTTCCCTTTCCCTTTTTTCCTCCTCCCCAGTATTTTGTCATTGACCATTCCCTCCCTCAAATAGTTCTCCTCTTTTGCAGCCCTTCCCCCTTTTTTATGCCTTTCCCCTTCTACTTTTGTCCTCCCTTCTATAAGGCTCCCTCCTTCCTTTCCCCCTTCCCCTCCTACTTTGCTAGAGTATAAATCAAACTTCTCGGTGAAGCTAAATGTGTAAGATATTCTCTCTTTGAGCCAAATCTGATGAGAGTGAGATTCACACAATTCTCAACCCTCTTCCCTCTTTCCCTCAATTGCAATATGTTTTTTTTCCTTCCTTATAAGATGTGATTTACCCTATTTTAACTCCATTTTTCTCTTCTTCCTATAGAGTTACCTTTCCTCCTCTAGTTTCTTTTTTAAATAATCACTGTAAAATCAAAAATACCCATTGCAGAGATACAGATCTCAAGAGTTAAACATATCATCTTCCCGTATAGGGATATAAGCTTTTTAACTTTTAAAAGAAACCTATTTTTCCTTTCCTTTTTACCTTTTTATACTTCTCTTGAGTTCTGTATTTGAAGATCAAATTTTCTCAAGCATGACACTATATTTAAGGCAGATATATATTGGATCATTGAATATATCTTTGATCTTAGTGGTAAGAAAATTTGAATTCAAATCCAGTCTCAGACACTTCCAAACTACATGATCAATCCCAAGGAAGACAATTAACTTCTGTTTTACTATAAATCCTTAAATGTGAAATGGAGAAAACAATAGAGCCTACTTCCTCATGTTGGAATGATTAAATGAAATTATATCATAAATCCTGTATCTGGTAGAAGATAAGTGTTTAGTAAATTCTTAGTTGCTTTCTTCCATCCTTCCTTCATTCATCATAAAGAATTGGAGAATAATATGGTGTTCATGAGTGGATTACAACATATAATCAGGGAGGAAGTTTCAAGAAGAGGAAGAGGAAGAAGAAGAGAGAATATCTAGAAAATATATGATAACACAATAAAAATCGTCTTACCTGATAAAATAAAAGCAAGAGATGATGAATAGCCTATGAAATCAAAGACCCATTTTATAGTATTAAGGTGAATTACTGATTGGGTTTGGATAAAGGCAAAGATGAGTCTAATATGACTCCAAGCTTTTGAACCTCTTGACACAGAAAATTCCAATGGAAATATATTAGTTATGAAGACCTAGATTTTTATCAGCAAAAGGAATTTGGTTGCTATACCACTTGGTGGTATATCAGTCAATATCAATCAAACCAGTTCAAATACTGAGGAACTGTCATTAGATTTACACAGGATCTGTCAGCTTCCACACTGAAGGATCGAAGGGCCTGGAACCAGATATTCCGAAGGGCAAAGGAACTTGGATTACAGCCAAGAATAAGCTATACAGCTACAATGATCATCATCTTCCAGGGAAGAAGACTGTCATTCAATGATACAGGAGAATTTCATCTATTTCTAATGAAAAGACCAGATTAGAACAAAAAATTGGACCTCAAAACACAGAACTCAAGAGAAGCATAAAAAGGTAAAAAGGAAAGAACTCTTGAGAACTATATTTCTACTATGGGTATCCTTAAAGAATGGGGGTATAATTTTATTTCACTCTGATAATAATGGAAAAGAAATTAGAGGTGGAAGGGTTATCATACTGGAAAAAAAAGGGAAAAAAGGTAAAATAAAGTAAAAAGGAGGTAAAAATAAGGTAAAATCTCATGAAGAGGCATAGAAAATCTAAT
>JAJPUD010016497.1:0-14057 GCA_023553655.1 Myrmecobius fasciatus
AGGAGCCATAGTCAGGATAACACAAGATTTAGCAGTTTTTACATTAAAGGATTGAAAGATTTGGAATATGATGATCCAGAGGGCAAGGACCTAGGAGCAACCAAGAATCGTCTACACAGAAAAACTGAGTATAATCCTTGCTCTGGAAGTGGGCAGAAATGGAAATGGATATTTAATGAAAAAAAGTACTTTTAAGAATTCCTTAGGAATTCTAAGGAAATATAGCAGAATAGAAAACTTCATTCTCAAATAAAAGACTCCAAAATATATAAAAAAGTGTACAGGAAAGAGTAATCAGTAAGATTAAACTCTTTATTTTCCTACATGGCAAAATGATACTTGTAATTCCTAAAACCTTTCTCAATGTTAAGGCATTTAAAGGAGAATAATACATAGACAGAGTGCATGGTTGTAAATTGAATATGATGAGTTGATTTTACAAAAAAATAAAACCTGATGAAGAGGAATGCACTGAGAAAAGAATAAAGAAAGATGTAGAATGAAGTAAATTATCTGACATAAAATAGTCCTAAAAGAAAATTTACAAGGGTAGAAATAGATGGAAATAGAAGGAAGAGGGTTTATTTGGTACAGAAATCATTTTCACCATACAGAAAAGTAGGAAGGAAAGAGAATAAAATAAGGTAGGAAAAGTTAAGAGAAGAGTGGGAGGGGGGCAGATTGGAGGGGCTAAAAGTCAGAAGCAAAACACTTTTGAGAATGTATAAGAAAAGAGAGAGAAAGCAAGATAAATGGGCAGAAAATAGAATGGAGATAAATACATAGCTTATAATCATTAATGTGAAAAAAAATTTTAAGGAAGTTTCTCTGATAAAGACCTCATTTCTCAAATATATAGAAAATGGAGTCAAATTTATGCAAATAAGAGCCATTCCTCAATTGATAACTGGTCAGAAGATGTGACTAGGCAGCTTTCAGACATAATTAAAGCTATATATAGTCATATGAAAAATGTTCTAAATCACTTTTGATTAAAGAAAAGCAAAATAAAGCAACTTTAGACCGCTACCACATATTTAATAGATTGGCTAATATGGTAGAAAAGGAAAATGACAACTGTAAGGCTGTGAAAAAATTAAAACACTGTTGATGATGCTGTTTACTGATTCAACAATTCTAGAGAGCAGTATGAAGCTATAAAAACATGCATACCATTTGACCTAACCATACCACTAGTAGTTCTGTATCCTAAAGAGATTTTTTACAGGGAAAAGAACCTATATATACAAAAAATATTTATAGCAAATCTTTTTTTTTGATTTCTAAGGGGTGGAAATTGAATTGATGTCCATCAAGTGAGGAAGAGATGAAAAAGTTTTTTTTTTAAATATAATCATAATGGATTACTATGGTGCGATTAAAAAAAAATGAGCAGAATGCCCTCAGAAAATACCCAGAAAGACTTACATTAACTGTTGTAAAGTGAAATAAGCAGAACTAGGAAAACTTTATACATAGTAGTAGCAATATTGTATGATGATTTCTATGAACAATTTATCTGTCCTTAGCAATACAATGATCTAAACAAGTCTAAAGCACTTGTAATAAAAGATACTGTCTATCTCCAGAAGAAATGGTGGAACTGGAACCCATTTTTTAAATGTTTCTATGTTTTTATTTTTTTGTATTTTTTGGTCTGATTTTTATTTTACAGTGACTTACATGGAAAATACATTTTGCATACTTACCCATGTATAATCAGGGTTAAATTGCTTGCCTTCTCAATGGGATAGGAGAGAGAAGATGAGAACTTGAAACTCAACATTTGAAAAAAAAATAGAATGTTAATATTGTTTTACATGTAATTGGAGAAAATAAAATATTAAATTAAAGAAGAATTAGATTATTTAATTTCCAATTATTTTTTTAATACTGTAGCAGCAACCTTTAAGGTTTTGCCACTGCCTATACTATGCTTTTAGGTGACCCTCATCTTAGAGTCACAGCCTTCTCCTCCCAATTTCCTAAATTGTCATCTGTAAAATAGCTCACCCTGAATTTTTGTTGGTTTTGCCATTCCCAAGTTTAATTTGAGGCACTGCTTCATAAACTTTTAAATATGAATATTGATATAGTTTAGTTGTCTTATACTCTGCCATGTTGGCCCTGCCAGGAGCAATATCCTAAGACCCACCTCCTTGTTATTTAAAATTGTTTTGCTTTCTTTTTCTTAAGAGACATGGAAATCAGGTAGAGACTTGACTAACTAAATATTCAGATAGTTAACATCACTTCCTAGCACTAGAGTACAAAACAGGAAAAACAATGGAGCTCTTTCAAATGCATAGCTGATATATTGTCAAACTAGCTCCAGGATTCCTTGCTGCTTATCTTTGTTGACTATTCTTTTTTTATTATGTCTAAATAAATCTCCTTTTGTTGATTGTTTAATGATCTAGGAGTTTCTCATTTATTTTTCTGTTTTGAACTAAATTACCTGCACCTTGTCTAAGTCAGACCAATCCTAAAAAAATTAAACTAAAACTCATGTAAGGCTTTTACATTTATCCCTTATGAGTGCCATTTATAGTCCACTATTCCAGTCCATGTTTATTATCTTTTAGATACTTAGTGTCATCCAGCACAATAGTTATCCTTAACAGTTGTATATCATCTCCAAATCTGATGGTCATAATATCTTTATTTGATATATAAATTCAAATATATTTGAATATCTTCATTCATATCACTAATGAAAATACTAAATATCACAGAGTCAAGTACAGAATTCTAGGAAACTATTGTAGACTCTGCTAAGATGACATTAAACAACTACTTGAGGCTTGCCATTCAACTAATTTCAAAGACATCTAATTATATCATATAGTTCACATTTTTCACATTGCCTACAAGGATACAGTGAGAAATATTATCAAATGTTTTCCTAAAATTTGGATCAACTATCTGCAAAATTTCCTTTATTCACTAGTCTATCAACTGTATTAAAGAGAGAAATGATAGTAATCTGGTGCAATCTAGTTGTGATCAAGCATTGGTAGTTCTTTGTAATATTTGTTTCCTTTTTGAGATGTTCACCAAGATTTTCTTTGCTCAAAGTAATGAACCCTAAACAAAACCTGTTGTCTCTCCTTTTTCAGCAATCACCATTTTTACAGAAAAAAGGAAGGATTATCCCAGCTTTCTTTTTCACATTGATCCCATTAAACAGAGATATTCTTTCTTCTTTGATTCTCCACTTTTCCTCAATATCATTAAAAGGAACAATGATTGTGACAAAATTACTTGAGCCCTTAGATTTCCTTTAGCTTATGTACCATGCCCTATTTTTCTTCTTTAATGGAATTGTTTCCTTTTGAGTTTAGATTATAATTATCAAAAGTTTCTCCTCTCAGAAATTCTTCTGTAGAGTTTTCTACTATGAAAACTTTTCTCATAATCCTTTTTCCTTATAAAGTAGAATATTTGTCAGATTTATTGAGTTTTTCTTTTTAGTTCAAACTCTCAGGGAAATGGTCATGTCCTCTTCATAATTCCATAATTTTCATCTGAGCAATTAGTTATCTCCCATTAGAAGGAAGTGAAGAGTTACATAGATTAGAAAACATTAAAGAAGCAAAAATCTTATCCCAACCTTGGCAAAAATACCATATTTTCTATCATTTTATTTTTTTAATCCTAATCAGTATTTCCTCTCTATACTGTATATTTCCCCTATGACAGTAGACAATGTAAAAGACAATATGCTTTAAATGCATATTTTGTACATGATAAATATTGATCTGGTACAATTTCAACCTTTTTCCTTTTGCATATTCCTAAGTTCCTCTCAGGTTAATAATTAATATGATGAAGTCAAGAGTTGGAACCAAATGTAATTATCTTATAATGATTTCTATCACCCCAATTCAGCTGACAAGCCTGCCAGTTCAATGATTCTATCACCATCAGAAAGGACTTGCCTTTTCCATTAGAGCTGAAACTCCACAATATTCTCTTTAGTCTTAGGAATTCCATGCCACACAGAAAAACTATTATCCATATTAAATCAGAGGCTAAGGGTGATATTGTGTATTAATTTTCTGCATCTGTAGTAACTGTTTCATATTCCTTCCCTTTCTACCATTTCCTCCTAATTTTCCTTCTTTATTTCCTTTTCCTCATTTTCTTAGTCTTCCTCCTCATTCCTCTTGTTCTTTATAGTATTATTCATCTTGATTTTATTCTTTCAAACACATATATACATATAAATTAATGAGGATTTATTATTTCTCCCTCTCACCTCTTTCATATTGAAAAAAATAGAGAAACAAAATGTGGCAACAAAGGTGCAATGTTAAGCAAAACAATCAATCAAAAGACAAAAAAAATTCCCTACATGTCTTTTTTTAAATTTTATTTATTTTTAAAATTCACTTTGCTTTATGAATCATGTTGGGAGAAGAAAAACAGAACAAAAGTAAAAACCATGGGAGAGAAAAAAACAGAAAAAAGAAGCATAGCATGTATTGATTTACATTCAATTCTTTTTCTTGTTGCAGTTGGCATTTTGTATCCAAATTCTATTGGGATTGTTCTATATCACTAAACCACTGAGAAGAAACAAGTCTTTCATAGTTGATCATCACACATTCTTGCTGTTATTGTGTTCAATGTATTCCTTGTTCTGCTTGTTTCATTCAGCATTAATTCATGTAAAACTTTCCAGGCCTTTCTAACATCAGCTTGTTCATCATTTTTTATAGAACGATAATTTTCATTACCTTCATATACCACAACTTCTTCATCCATTTTCCAATTGATGGCCATCTACTTATTTTCCAATTCTTTGCTACCACAAAAATTGCTGTAACAAACATTTTTGCACATGTAGGTCCTTTTTCCTTCCTTATGATTTCCTTGGGATATATACCCAGTTGTGGCACTGCTGGGCCAAAGGGTATACACAGTTTTATAGCCTTTTGGGCATAGTTCCCAGTGTCTCTCCAAAATGGTAGGATCATTTCACAATTCCACCAATGATGCATTAGTATCCCAGTTTTCCCACAGCCCCTCCAACATTTATTACCTTTTCCTTAGCCAATCGGGGAGCTGTGAGATGGTATCTCAGGGTTGTTTTAATTTGCATTCCTCTGATCAATGGTAATTTAGAGCATTTTTTCATATGATTATACATGGATTTAATTTTGTCATCTGAAATGTTTTTATTCTTATTATTTGACCATTTATTGGGGAATAACTTGTATTCTGAGAAATTAGACACAGTTCTTGAAATATTTTAGAAATATGACCTTTATCAGAAACACTGGCTGTGAAATTTTTCACCAGCTTTGTACTTCCCTTTTAATCTTGTTTCTGTTGGTTTTCTTTGTGCAAAGATTTTTTTAATTTAATGTAATCATAGTTGTCCACTTTGTATTTCATAATATTTTCTAGTTCTTTTTTGGTAATAAATTCCTTCCTTCTCCAAAGACCTGATAGGCCAATTATTCTTTGCTCTTTTAAATTGTTGATGTGGTATCACTCTTTATGCTTAAATCATGTACCCATTTCTTATTAAAGCTTTTTATTCTCAAAATATATGCAATGTACTTTTCAATATTTTACCTTGCAAAACCTTATGTTCCAAAATTTTCCCTTCTTTCCCCCACCCAGTCTCCCAGATGGCAAGTAATTTAATGCATGTTAAATATTGACAATTCTTCCAAAAATATTTCCACAATTATCATTCTGCAAAAGAAATATAAGATCAAAAATGGAAAAAAATGAGAAAGAAAAAATGCAAGCAAACAACAACAACAAAATGAAAATATTATGTTGTAGTGTACATTCAGTTCCCACAGTCTGCTCTCTGAGTGCAAATAGTTCTTTTCATCACAAGATCATTGGAAGTAGCCTGAATCATTTCATTATTGAGAAAAGCTACGTGCATCAGAATTGTTCATCATATAATCTTGTTGCTTTGTAGAATGGTCTCCTGGTTCTTCTCACTTTACTTAGTCTCTCCAGGCCTCTCTGAAATCATCCTGCTGGTAGTTTCTTACAGAACAATAATATTCCATAATATTCATATGCCATAACTTATTCAGCCATTCTCCAAATGATGGGGATCTACTCACTTTCCAGTTTCTTGCCACTACAAAAAGGGCTGCTGCAAATATTTTTGCAGGTGTGGATACTTGCTCTTTTTTATCATCTCTTTGGGATACAAACCAAGTAGAAACACTGCTGGTCAAAGGGTATGCACAGTTTGATAACTTTTTGAACATAGTTCCAAATTGCTCCCTAGAATGGCTGGATCTATTCACAACTCCACCAAAAGTGTATCAGTGTCCCAGTTTTCCCACATCCTCTCCAACATTCATCGTTGTCTTCCTGTCATCTTAGGCAATCTGAGAGATGTGTAGTAGTACCTCAGAGTTGTCTTAATTTGCATTTCTCTGATCAATGGTGATTTAGAATATCTTTTCATATGACTAGAAACAGTTTCAATTTCTTTTTCTGAAAATTGTTCATATCCTTTCACCATTTATCAATCAGAGAATGGATTGAATTCTTATAAATTTGATTCAATTCTCTACATATTTTAGAAATGAGGTCTTTAATAGAACCCCTGAAGGTAACTTTTTTCCCAATTTATTGCTTCATTTCTAATCTTGTCTGTATTGGTTTTGTTTGCATGAAAACATTTTAACATGATATAGTAAAAATTATCTATTTTGTGTTCAATAATGTACTCCAGTTCTTCTTTGGCCACAAATTCCATTCTTCTCCACAGATCTAAGAGGTAAACTATCTCTTCTAATTTGCTTATAATATCACTCTTTATGTCTACATCATGAGTCCATTTTGATCTTATCTTGGTATATCCCTGGTAAAAGGGTGTTAGGTGTGTGTCAATATCTAGTTTCTGCCACACTAATTTCCAATTTTCCAAGCAGTTTTTGTCAAATGGTCAGTTTTTATCCCTAGAGTTGGGGTCTTTAGGTTTGTCAAATAATAGATTACTATAGCCATTGACTGTCCTACAAATCTAACTTATTCCACTAATCCACTACTCTATTTCTTAGTTAGTACCAAATGGTTTTCATGATCACTGCTTTATAATATAGTTTTAGGTCTGGTACAATTAGGCCACCTGTATTTATATTTTTTCATTAATTCTCTTGGAATTCTTGACCTTTTGTTCTTCCGGATGATCTTTGCTATTTTTTTCTATAATTTTTGGGGGGAGTTTGATTGGTATGGCACTGAATAAGTAGATTAAATTAGGTAGTATTGATATTTTTATTATATTTGGCCTACCCATGAGCACTTGATATTTTTTCACGTGTTTAGATCTGACTTTATTTGTATGGAAAGTGTTTTGCAATTGTGTTCATAAAGTTCCTGACTTTGCCTTGTCAGATAGATTCACAAGTATTTTATATTATCTACAGTTATTTTAAATGGAATTTCTGTTTGTATGTCTTGCTGCTGGACTTTGTCAGTAATATATAAAAACACTGATGATTTATGTGGATTTATTTTGTATCCTGAAACTTGCTAAAGTTGTGAATTGTTTCTAGTAGTTTTATGAATGATTCTATAGGATTCTCCAAGTATACCATCATATCATCTGCAAAGAGTGATAATTTGGTTTCCTCATTACTTACTTTAATTCCTCTAATCTCTTTTTCTTCTCTTGTTGCCAAAGCTAACATTTCTAATACAATATTGAACAGAGATAGTGAGTGGGCAACCTTGTTTCACCTCTGATCTTATTGGGAATGATTGTACTTTATACCCATTACATCAGATGCTTGCTGATGGCTTTAAGCAGATGATATTGATCATTTTAAGGAAAAGTCCATTTGTTCCTATACTATCTAGTGTTTTTAATAGGAATGGATGTTGGATTTTTGTCAAATTGTTTTTTCTGCATCTATTGAGATAATTGTATGATTTTTGTTATTTTGTTTAATGATATAGTCAATTAAGCTATTGGTTTCCTAACATTGAAACAATCCTGCATTCCTAGTATAGATCCTACTAGGCCATGCACGGTGTTTTATCCTGGTGATAATTTGCTAGAATCATTTTGCCAATATTTTATTTAAGATTTTTGCATCAATATTCATTAGGGGAATTGGTGTATAATTTTCTTTCTCTATTTTGATCCTACTTGGTTTAGGTATCAGCAACATGTCTATATTATAAAAAGAATTGGTAAGATTCCTTCTTTCCTTATTTTTCCAAATATTTTGCATAATTGCCTAATTGACATAGACTTTTTCTGAAGTTCTTCTAAACTATCTTTTGCTGGAAACTTGTTACACTCCAAATATTTGTGGGTTCTGTCCCTCCAAAACCAGTTCAGAGATCTGAATTGATGATGATCTGAGGGACATTAAGAAGAGCTCATATAAAGACATATCTCCTCTCTCCCATCTTGGCTCCATACTCCCATGTTCCTGTTTTGACCTTATTTTGATATGGTTGTAAGATGTAAATGAATGTTGAGTTTCTGGCATATCATTTTACAGTTTTTCCAGCAATTTTTGTGAAAGAATGAGTTCTTATCCCAGATGCTAGAGTGTGGCATTTTATCAAATACTAGATTATATAGATTATATAATCTATAATTATAGATTGCTATAGGCCTTTATTATTGTGTTATGTATATTTGATCAATTCCATTGAACCATCACTCCATTTCTTAGCCAGTACCAAATGGTTGTGAAGACTGCTGCTTTATAATATAGTTTTAGGTCTGGCATTGCTAAGCTTCCATCCTTTGTATTTTTCCCCCATTAATTCCTTTGACATTCTTGACCTTTTGTTCTTCCAGAGAAATTTTGTTATTATTCTTTTTTTGTTCTGTAAAATAATTTTTTGGCAGTTTTATTGGTATGACACTGAACAAGTACACAAATTTAGGCAGAGTTGTCATTTTTATTATATTAGCTCTTCTTACCCATGAGCAATTGACATTTTTTTCAGTTGTTTAGCTCTGACTTTTTGTGATGAGTATTTTGTAATTATGTTCACCACTTTGTCTTAATCTGCATTTTAAGTCCATCACATCCTAGTCAGAAGGTGAGTAGCATGCTTCAACTGCAGTCCTTTCGAATAGCATTTAAATCCTATGTTATTGTTTACAAACTCCCCTTCATCCTACATCTTTTGTAATCACATTCCCTTTACTATTTGGTTTTACCTGAAACCATGTCTTCTGCTGAATATACTGTATCCCTTGGACCTCCTTAGACTCTAGATTTAAAATAATTGGAATATTCTTGCTCTCTGATGAAACATTAAGACCTTCTTACTTCAATTGTCATTCAAATTCTTTTCCTTATTCAATCAATCTGTATATTTCCTCTTTTAAAATTCATTCCATCCTGTTGATTTCCACTTCAAAGTCACCATTGTCCTTCTAGGTCAGGCTTTGTCTTCACCATTACACTCAAGACTTAGTCTTCTTTCCCTCCTTGCCCTTTACTCCTTTAAGGATCTTGATCTTCAAGTTTTTCAGCTACCCTACTTCATTTCTATGTTAGATAACATTGGTCTCCAGTTTATTTCAGTCAAATTAGTAGTTATATTCTGAAAACCACCCTTTCCATTTCAATTGATTTGCTCCAGTTGGGGCAGAATTCTCTGTTCTCTCAGATAGCAGTCAAAGGAATGGTATAAATAAATAGAAGAGGAAGTCAATTCAGTCTGGCCTAAAATTGCTCAGTGTTCTAAAAGGAGCTCTAGGGGATGTTTGGCTTTTGGTTTGCTCAAGAAACTTTTGGATATTCTAACAGGGAAAGAAAGTTAAATACTTGTGTGATTTGGTTTAAAAAGAACAAAAATGCTTTTAAAGTCCCACTGTTTATTCAACTTATAAGGATCTTTGAATCATTTGTAAGTGAATTATAGAACTCTCATTCATATTATATTCAGCAAGAGAACCATATAGTTTTATAGTTTTCTCCCTGAAGGTTGAAAAGCTCACAAGACACCTTATAATTCAATTATATTATGTGTACCTTGAGGAATTTTTAATTACACCAGACAGATCTGTTAATTCTTAAATTTCTTTAACAAGCCTCAAGTCATATTTCCTTGAATTCAAATTTATTTTATGTGGAACCTAATTTTTCCCTTTGAACTTGAAGATATAAGAAAGATGCAAACTCATGAATGAAGCTTAAAACCTTCCAGATTTCTCTACCAATCTTTGTAAGGCAGTGGTCTCCTCAAATGCCAGCCCGAAAATCACTCTTTTCTCTCTGAAAACATTCCCTGCTGAGCAACAGTAAAGTAGGGCAAGTTTTATGCCCTAATCTATACCAGAGAAATACCTACTCCAAGAGAAAGGGCTAAAGAACTTTCATAGTTCCCCACATTTTCCCATCCTTTATGTGAAATGGGCCATAACATAAAGTGGGTTTATAAAGCCAAAAGATACACACACATGTAACATCCAAAATAAAAACAAAAACAAAAACAAAAGCAAAATTACAACTACTCTAAATGTATGAAGATGCAACACATTCTCTACCTACTTGTTTATTGCTTTTGTTTTCCATCATTTCATCCCTTTCTTAGATAAAGTAGAGTATGCTTTTTACGTTTTGGTGACAAATAATTCTGGAATAAATGAGTCATAATACTACTCATATTTCTGTAGTGATTTAAGAATTTTAAGATTCAGACATCAGAACTATTGTGCATGTATAGCTTGCTTTATTAAACAGATGTATTCCTGGGTATATGGGTGTTCGTGGAAAACTAACTTCTGATGTGAGGGCTGCCAATCGCCACTTTTAAGGGCTGCTTTCTTCCATCTAACCTGTGGCTCCAAGAAGCTGCAGTATGCATATTGGTCACACTCTGGTAAAATTATTTTGCTAGGCAGGCTAAACCAAGCTGAAGTTGATGGGTCTCATAACAATTGGTGAGTTAGGGAACTGTATATCCCCAAAATGCAAAGACCTCCCATGGCAGAATAAGTAGGCATGTACAATTTGTTTCAAGAGTACAGGAAGGCAGAGGAAACGGGCTGTGGTGTGCTTAAAGCTTGGTTAGTTGTTTGATTTTTGTCTTTCATTCTCAAAAAGGACCAAAATGACATCATAGTGTTATCGTCAAGTTAGTGTGTTAACTGTGATTAGATCAGTATGAGCTTGGAATGCTCTGCCTATTGTACCTCTATCCAGTGCTTATTAAACATAAGAATATGATCCTTGGAGAGGATAGGTTAGGTACCTTAACAGATCATGGTTAATCAGTGTTGAAGCCACTGATCATGTACTTCAGATGGAAATCAATTCTTCTCTGGCTCAATTTCCAGCTGATGAAGAGATTTTGAATTCCATTAGGCCCTTCTCATATGGCAAAGCACCTTATGCTGATTCTCTTCCAAGCAGAGAGATCACTACTCAAAAAAGCTGACTGAAATTTTCTGGATTACATGAAAAGAAGACATTATTCCCCAAGAGTTCAAAAAATGCTTATATTCTCCATCTCCATAAAGGAAAGAGAAATAGGGCATTGTGTGACAATAATGGATGGTGGTGATAGGATTCTCTTTTATACTTGTTGCCAACAACATTCTTGCCAAGACCCTCTTTAATGCATTGATCCTTCACCTGGAAGATGGCAATATACCTGAAAGTCAGTCTAATTTCAGAAAGTACCAGCCAAGAAATAATAAAACTAGAAAAAAGGAAAAAAAAAAACCCGAAAAAACTCGGGGAAAAAAAAAAAAAACCTGATCTGGAAAACAGATTGAAAAAAGACAATATAAGAATTAGACTGCCTAAAAGTCGTGACTTTTAAAAAGAATCTGGATATAATATTTTAAGAATTTTTTTATCATGACTTTCAAATAGACGAATAAAAATTTTTAAATTATGTCTCCTGGATCTATTTGCCACATCAGTTATTTTTCCAATGTAACATTTCACATTTTTTTTGTTTTGTTTTTGCTTTATTTTCATTTCTCATAAAGTCATTAGCTTCCATTTGCTCAATTCTATTTTTTAAGGAATTATTTTCCCAGTGAGATTTTGTACCTCCTTTCCCAATTGCCCAATTTTGCTTTTTAAGGAATCCTTCTCCTCATTAGTTTTTTGTATTTCCTTTTAAACCTCTCTTAATTATTTCTCTATTTTTTCCTTTATCTCTCTTTCTTGATTTTCTTTTTGTCTTGCTTACTTTTCTTTCTTACTTTTGAGCTCTTCCATGGCCTGAACCCAATTCTCATTTTTCTTAGAGGTTTTGGATGTTGACTTTGTCATCTTCTGAGTACATGTTTTGATTCTCCTTGAAACCATAATAACTTTCAATGGCCTGAAACTTTTTGTTTTCTGCTCATTTTCCTAGTTCATTACTCTTCTTTTAACTCTATGATAAAGCAGGGCTCTGTTTCCAGGGTGGAGGGTGCATTGTCCCAAGCATCAGTGGTTTTGTGCAGCTATTTGCAGAAATCCTTCTAGGAATCTGACCACACTCTTTTCTGCCCTGATGCTGTTAGTGTGCTAGCTGGAGCTGGGACTCTGCTGGCTGGGTTGTCCTGGGTTTGCACTCTAGGCTCCCCCCTTTGCCACAGACTCTCTCCACTGACCTTCTGAGTCCTCCCTGGTATCCCTGGGATGAGAAATCCAGAAGCCTTCAGCCTCCTGTTGCTGATTCAGAGGTCCTGCCTTGCTGAACACTGGGGTCTGGGCACTGGAACTGAGCTGGGTCTGCACTGAGACTGTGTGCTGGGCTCCTACTCTCGTCCCCCAGACCTTTTCTGCTGAGCTTTTAGGTTCTTTGTGGTGTCTCCAGGCTGAAACATCTGTAAGTCACCAGTATTGCTGATGAGTAAGAGGTTGGGCTAGGACAAGCTGGGGCTGGGTCCAGGCCTGCACTGATGTGTCCTGCCCCAAGACTCCCACCTGGATGTCACAGAACTTTTCTACTGAGCTTCTAAGTTGCCTTCGGCTGGAACATGTTCTACTCTGTCCTTTGAATGTTCTGATGCTCTAAAATTTATTTAAAATTCAATAGAATTTGGGGCGAAGCCAAGATGGCGAACTGCACACAGCTTTCTCTGTGAACTCCAGGGAGCTTCCCTCAAACCCAGACAAAGTGAGCCTTCGAACTGGTTTTTCAATGAGGGCCTCGCCAAACATTTGGACTACAATGCACTTCTATCAAAAATCTACCTTGAAAGAACTCCAGAGAAGGTTAGCCTCAGGGGAAATCGGCCACTGGTCGCTATCAGACTCCAGCTGGGGCGGAAGTCAGGGCTGCAATAGAGGGGCGGATTTGAGGCACCCAGGAAGCCCCTGGGAGACACCTGGGCCACTTTGCTCTGCTTGCGGGCAGGTGCTTTGGCAGATCTACCTTTGGTAAAGGATGGATCTAAAGCAGCTGAAAACGTGGTCCTAGTGCGAATCTAGCCCGACCATCCTCAGACTGGAAGTCAACTCGACAAACTGCCCCAGGGCAAATACAAATTGTTGCAGTTTTCTCTGCTTTTCACCAATATCCCAACTTTAAATCATGAGCAAGAAGCAAAAGAGAGCTCTCACCATAGAAAGCTTTTATGGAGAAAAAATAGAACAGTCCCCAGATCCTGACATTATGAAAACAATCCCAGATGAAGCCACAAAGGCAGACTTAAGTTGGTCTCCCTTTCAGAAGGCTTACCTGGAAGATTGCATTAAGAATCTCAAAAGAGAGCTAGAAGAAGAATGGGGAAATAAATTGAGATCAGGGCAACAGAAATATCAAAAACTAGAAAATAGGACTGGTGAATTGGAAAAAGAAAACAGTTCATTGAAAAACAAAATTGGTGAATTGGAAAAAATCACCAATTCACTGGAAAATAAAAATGGTGAACTGAAAAACAAAATTGGTGAATTGGAAAAAGACAACAATTCACTGAAAAACAAAATTGGTGAATTGGAAAAAGACAATAATTCACTGAAAAATAAAACTGGCAAAATGGAAAAAGAATGCATTGAATCAAGAAATTCAATTGGCCAGCTACAAAAGGAGCTAAAAAAGATAACTGAAGGAAATAATACTTTAAAAATTAAAATTGAACAAAC
>JAJPUD010016498.1:0-33912 GCA_023553655.1 Myrmecobius fasciatus
AAATAAAGGTAGAGGGAACAAAGCCAATTTAAAAGAATCTTGAATTTTGATTTTTGTTTATTCCCAATATTCTTAACAGTGTATATAGAATATCATGCCATGCATCCTATTTTCAAACTTGTAAAGATTCACCACAATGTTGAATCATTTTCCTAGCTTCTAAGCGAGTTGGTATTGTACACTACTAGTTATTTTTGGATAAAATGGCACTTATGAACCCTACTATTCTTTACATATAACAAAGACAAATTTTCTCCCCTGCCTCCACATTATTTGAGAAAAGACTTTTTAAAAGTCACTGAAGGTAATAAATCTTTGCATGTTACAAGTGCCTATATTTATTAATTTGAATTTAAATTAAGCAATGTATTCCAATGAACATATATAAACTCTGGATACTATGCTACCTTCATATCTTAAGTTTTGTAGAAAATAAAATTTAACACAGTTTAAGTTTGGTAGCACCTTGCAAAACAGATGTGGCAAATGCCAAGGTATCAGATATATGGGCTCCACTCTATATGCCACTAAAACAGTTTCTGGAAATTTAACTGATAATTTAAGCGATTCAACTGATTTGCCAATATTGCAAAGATAACACATGGAATAGATACATTCATCTTATAGAAAAGACATAAATAATGATGGCATATGCATCATTGATACAACTTTTGCATTCTAAAAATTTGAACTTCTATCGTCAAATTTAAAAGAATTTCAGTAAACACCAGGTTAGATTCCAAAGATGAGATAATGAAATTAAAACCATCTCTAGTCATATGAAAAGTTGCTCCAAATCACTATTGATCAGAGAAATCCAAATTAAGACAACTCTGAGGTACCACTACACACCTGTCAGATTGGCTAACATGACAGGAAAAGATAATGATGGATGTTGGAGGGGATGTAGGAAAGATGGGACACTAATACATTGTTGGTGGAACTGTGAATGGATCCAACCATTCTGTAGAGCAATTTGGAACTATGCTCCAAAAGTTATCAAACTGTGCATACCATTTGACCCAGCAGTGTTTCTATTGGGCCTATATCCCCAAGAGATATTAGAGGAGGGAAAGGGACCCACATGTGCAAGAATGTTTGTGACAGCCCTTTTTCTAGTGGCTAGAAACTGGAAACTGAAGGGATGCCCATCAATTGGAGAGTGGCCTAATAAATTATGGTATATGAATGTTATGAAATATTATTGCTCTGTAAGAAACAACCAGCAGGACGATTTCAGAGAGGTCTGGAGAGACTTGCATGAACTGATGCTGAGTGAAACGAGCAGAACCAGGAGAACATTATACACAGCAACAACAATATTACATGATGTTCAATTCTGATGGACATGGCTCTCTGAAATAAAGAATTGTCTCAAACAAGTTCCAATTGTTCACTGAAGAAAACCATATACACCCAGATAGAGGGATATGAAATATGGACCACAACGTAACATTTTCATGCTCTCTATTGAGGTTTGCTTGCATTCTGTTTCCTTTCTCTGATTTTCTTTTTTTTCTTGTAGATAGGACTTTTCTTGCAAAACTTGTCAAGTATTTCAACATTATTAACATGTACTGGACTTCCTGACATCTAGTACCCATTCATTCTTTAGGATTAGATTATTTAATTTCCAATTAACTTTTGATCTATTTTTTTCCTGGCCTTATATTGCTTGTGATTTTTATTAAATCATGATCTGAAAAAAGATGCATTTATTATTTCTGACTTGCTTCTTTTGATTTGGAGGTTTTTATGCCCTAACACATGGTCAATTTTTGAATAAATTCCATGAACCACTGAGAAAAAAGTAAACTCCCTACTGTCTCTATTCAGTTTTCTCCAAAGATTTTTCATTCCTAACTTTTCTAACAATTTGTTTACCTCCCTAATTTCTTTCTTATTTATTTTGTGGTTTTATTTATCTAATTCTGAGAGAGCAAGGTTGATATCCCCCACTAGTATAGTTTTGCTGTCTATTTCTTCTTGCATCTCTCTTAATTTCTCCTCTAGGAATTTGGATGCTCTACCACTTGTTGCATATATATTTAGTACTGATCTCGCTCTATTATCTATGGTACCCTTTAGTAAAATATAGTTTACTTCCTTATCTCTTTTGATTAGATCTATCTTTGCTTTTACTTGATCTGACATCAGGATTACTACCCCTGCTTTTTTTTGTTCACCTGAAGCATAATAGATTCTGCTCCAGCCTTTTACCTTCACCCTCTATGTGTCTCTATGCTTTAGATGTGTTTCTTGTAAACAACATATTGTTGGATTCTGATTGTTAATCCAGTTTATTATCTGCTTCCGTTTTATGGGAGAGTTCATCCAATTCACATTCACAGTTAAAATAACTAATTCTGTATTTCCTGCCATCTTATTTACCCAAATTATGTTTTTCTCTTTCCTTTCCCCTTTCTCTCTTCCACTCTCCCCAGTATTTTGCTTTGGATGACTACCTCCCCCAAACAGTCCTCCCCCCTTTAGAGCCCCTCCCCCTCTTTTACTCCTTTCCCCTGATTCTTCTATTTTGCCTTCTATTAGTCTACCCCTTTCTTTTCCTCCTTTACCTCCCACTTCCCTATAAGGAAGGACAAGTTTCTCTGTGAAACCAAATGTGTCTGATAGACTCTTTTAGAGCCCAATCTGATGAAAGTAAGATTTACACAATGCTCATTTTCCTCCCTTCTTTCCCTCAGTTATATTAGGTTTTCTTTGCCTCTTCATGAGATTTTAACTTATTTTTCCCTCCTTTTTTAAAAACCTTTTTTTTAATCACCCTTTCCCTTTTTTTCCCAGTATGAAAGCCTTTCCAACTCTAGTTTCTTTTTCATATTATCAAGGTAATATCAAATTATACACCCATTCTTTAAGTATACCCATAGTAGAAATATAGTTCCCAAGAGTTCTTTCCTTTTTACCTTTTTATTCTTCTCTTGAGTTCTGTGTTTGGAGGTCAAATTTTTTGTTCAGTTTTGGTCTTTTCAGTAGAAATAAGTGAAAATCACCTATATCATTAAATGTCCATCTTCTTCCCTGGAAAATTAAAAATAATGCTCATTCTAGCTGGATAAGTTATTCTTGGCTGTAATCCAAGTTCCTTTGCCTTTCGGAATATCTGGTTCCAGGCCCTTCAATCCTTCAATGTGGAGGCTGACAGATCTTGTTTGATTCTAATTACAGTTCCTCAATATTTGAATTGTTTCTTTCTGGCTGCTAGCAATATCTTTTCCTTGGTGCGGTAGTTCTGAAATTTAGCCACGATATAACTTGGGGATTCAATTTTGGGGTCTCTTTCAGGAGGTGATCGGTGAATTCTTTTGATAGTGAATTTGCCTTCTGATTCTAATACCTTAGGGCAGTTTTCTTTCAAGATTTCCTGGAAGATAGTATTTAAATTACTTTTTTTTCATCATGGCTTCCATGAAGTCCAATTATCCTTAGACTGTCTTTCCTCAATCTATTTTCCAAATCTGTTGTTTTTCCTAGGAGATATTTCATATTTTCTTCTATTTTTTTCATTTTTTTAAATTTTTGTTTGACTGATTCTTGGAGTCTTATCGAGTCATTCACTTGCATTTGTCCCATTCTAATTTTTAATGTATTATTTTCTTTGGTTACCTTGTTTAACTCCTTTTGTAACTGGCCAATTTGTTCATTGCTTACTTTTTCCATTTCACCAATTTTGTTTTTCAGTAAATTGGTGGCTTTATCATATCTCTTTTGGAGGGCTTCTTGCACTGATCTCAATTCATTTCCCTATTTCTCATCTAACTCTTTTTTGAGATTCTTTATGCAGTCTTCCAAGAAAGATTTGTGAGAGGGGTGCCAGCTCATGACCACCTTTGTGGCTTCCTCTGAAGTTGCTTTAGGAACCTCAGGATCTGGGCTCTGCCCTTCTATCTCTCCATAAAAGCTGTCTATGGTGAGAGCTCTCTTCTGCTTCTTACTCATTTTTTAAAAAGCTTGGGGTCTGCTTAAAGCAGAGAAGCCCCTGCTGTGGTGGTTTGCCCTGGGGCAGTTCAGATAATTAACTTCTGGTGCTGGGCTGTCCAGGCTAGGTCCTTGCATTTGCAGAGATTTACAATCTGCCTTTTACAAAAGGCAGATCTGCCAGAGCACCTGCCTGCAATCAGGGCAGAGTTTCCAGAGAGCCTCAGATAAACTCCCCAGGTGTTTAGAATCTGCCATGCTGAATCCCGCCCACTTTCCTGCCCTGCCTTCCAGAGCTGAGTCTGAACTTGGTCCCTGCCAGACTGAAACAGACTTGCTCTGGAGTTCTTTAAAAGTACCTTCTGCAAGGAATGTTTTGTAATCCAAATATTTGTATTAAAAATCAGTCCAGAGCCTTAATCTTCTGTTTGTTTGAGAGAAGGTCAGAGGAGGACACAGAGAGTCATGTCTTCACTCCGCCATATTGGCTCCACCCCCCCTGTCATTTTGAGTATACAAAATTACTAATATGAAAATATTTTATGTGATTGCACATTGGTCATTATTTCAGGGAGAGCAGAGGGATAAAATTTGGAACTCAAAACTTAAAAAATATTTAAAATCATATTAACATATAATTAGGAACAAATAACATATTATGCCCGTGCAAATTATGTCCCAGGTTGCTTTTCCAACATGTTGTCTCCCATGGTTAAATAAAATTCATTTAATTTTCTTCCAAAAAGTATAAAAGAAAAGATTCAGTTTAATGACCCTGTGATAATAAACATCAGAAAAGATATAAATAAAAAATAGAGTTTCATGCTCAGCAAAGGTATTTTTTCATTTTATTAGAGGGGATGCAACAGCACAGAGTCAGGAAAAAATTCTTTGGCTAATAGGGGTACTCCAAATTTCCTTATTGGCAAATGGCATTGGACTAATAGCATCAAGCTCCAGACTTTTCCAGAGCTTCCCTTGAGAGATCTATCTCCATTAAAAGGGATTTGGTCTGTGTATTCACAAAAAAAGCAAGTAGAAAAAGAATATCCATTTCCCCAGATTTGAACAGGCATAAAATGGACTTACTGACCTTCAGTTTGTATATGTGGGGCAGACCATTGAAGTGGACATATCTGAATAGAAGATGTAAACTGGGCAGATTAATTTCAGAAAATCATGAAGTGGTTTAGTGACCTCAAGTTTTCCATGAAAACAAAATATATTGGGGCAAAGTTTTAAAAATGCTAATAATTTCAAATATTTGTTCTTTTTACGTCAGTAGCAAATACAGAAGCTGGTGAAGTAACAGGAAGAAGTACATTGAGCTTTCTTGGACCCACTCCTCCAAGAACAAAAACAAAAATCTCCAAACAAAACAGAAAACAAAGAAAAAATTTAGATGGGGAAATCTACAATGAAAAAAGTCAATCATTTTTGTATTCCAGTTTGCCATAGATTTTACTGTGGGCATTGTAAACAGCATGCCCTGGAAGGAGCACTCAAACTCAGACAGAGGCTATGCACCTGGTCAAGAAAGTGTGAAACCATCACCTGAGAATTTTATTATCCACTATCCCGTTCCCGTTCACAGATCCAGGACAGACTGAGAAGACCAGTGTCTAGGGACAGCATACCAGATTCGGCAGTGTGTGCAAAATCTAAGGAGTAGATTGAGAAACAAGAATGGCTCAGATACCACAAGCAGAATTTGGAATCAACTCCAACTTTTTGCTCAGTCTGAAACCAACAGAAAAACAAATAAAGCAGACAATCTAGACCAAGATAAGGTGTTTGTTTAGTTCTGCCATTCTGAATCAGAAGAGTTTCCCAAATAGTCAGACAATTGTTGCACAGATCTAAACACAGGTTACAAACTTGAAGAATTGAGACAAAGGAATCAGCAATCAGATTTTGTCTGGGATCAAATCAGAAGACTTAGGAATGTTTAGCTTGCAGGCCTTGAGTCTGAGCTGTGCTTGAAATCTTGGAATATGCATTAAAAAGTAAATGCCTCAAGAAAGCTGAATAAAGACAAGTTCAGGCCTTCTCTTCACAAATACAAAAGAATCATAGTCTAATATCACATCTAAAACCACAATTGTAGGCTGCAAGGGACAGAGAAACCTGGGAAGACTTGTATGAATTGATCAGAACAAAGTGAATAAAAGCAGAATGATTTACACATGTACAAATATACATACAGGAGGCAGCTAGGTGCAGAGTTACATACAAATCCAATCTCAAACACTTATTGACTATGTGGACCTAAGCAACTCACTCAATCCTTTTTGCCTCAGTTTCCTCATCTTTCAAAACAGTTGCTTTAATTCAGTGGAGAAAGAAATGGAAAGCGTCTTCAGTATCATTGTCAAGAAAACCTCATGGACACTATAGTATTTGTAGTCAAGAAGAGTCAGACATGACAGAATGACTGAACATATGTGTTTATGTTTATGCAATATACATATGCAGATATGTGTTTATTATGTATAATAAATGTATATAGGTATGTATAAACACACAGTATCTTTTTGGACATGACTAATAAAGAAATGTACTTTGTCTGATTATATTTGTTTTTAAAGTCAGTTTTCTTTTATCCTTTCATTTTTAAATGGTGAAGGTGGTTTAAAGATAGAAAAGGTGAATTTTTATTGGTTTACATATATAATATATACACAGTATATAATATAAATATGTTTATATATTATGCATGACTCATTTTATAAATATATAAGTTTATATATTATAATTATGTTATATATGTTATATATAATTTATTTTATAAATACAAATGTATATATTACATATGTGCATAATTTATTTTATAAATATATATGTATACATATTTTTAAATAGCAGAAAGGACCTTAACTTGTATATATGTAGGGGCAATTAGACTGACTTATTCACACTGTTCCTCTATAGCACATCTATATCTTAAAATTTAAGACTCAGAATTTTTCTAGATTAAAATATGCTCACCAGAAATATTTTATCTTGTAAGGTGTTTCTTAAAAGTTTAAACTGGAAAAAGGCATGGACTAATAGTTAATACATATATACTGTGAGACTATATATCATTCAGCCATCATCCCTGAGGTTATAAGCATGTGTTCTTTGCTTTTCTTCCTGGTACTATACACTTCAAACTTGATGAAATCTTTCTCTTGATATGAACTGTCCTGATTAAAAATATGCATAAACATGTACATCATACATACATGCACACACCATACATGCACACACATATGTATGTATATATGTTTATATTTGAGAGAGACAGAGAAATAGAGACTTGACAATCATTTGCAATATATTTTCACTTAACAGCCTTATGATTCCTAAGAATAAAACACTTTTCCATGATTTATTTTTGGATGTTTTCCTTTCCAGTATTATAAGTTACTAAATGGTAAAATATTGTCACATTATGACATTTGTATTCCCAGCATTTTGCACATTGCCTGGTTTATATTAGATGCTTTATTTATTTATTATATATCTTCTATGTCCTACTGCAATCATGATCTCAAAATCATGTTTGATTTGTCAACAAAGTGTTCTTAAAGTTCTAAAATTTAAATGAATAATTATAATTAAGTCCCATACTTGTTTTATTCTTTCTTAATACTATTTCATTTTCCACATACATATAAAATAATTTTTAACATTCATTTTTGTAAGATTTTGTGTTCTAAATTTTTTTCTTTCCTTTCCTTACCATCTCTATCCCCAAGACAGCAAGCAATCTGATTTAGGTTAAATATGTTCAATTTTAAAAACATATTTCTATGTTTGTTGTTTTGTGCAGGAAAAATCTGACCAAAAGAGGAAAAATCCATGAGAAATAAAAGCCAAAAAAAAACAAAAAAAGATGAAAATACTATGTTTCTATACACATTAAGTCTCCATAGTTCTCTTTCTGGAAGCAGATGACATTTTGCATGCCAAGTCTATGGAATCATCTTGAATCACTACTTTGCTGAGAAGAGTCAAGTCCATCACAATTTATCACACAAAATCTTGCTCTTATACACAGTAATTCTCCTGATTCTGATTACTTCACTCAGCATCAATTCATGTAAGTTCATAAGACTACATTTCAAAAAACAAAACATGTCTATCACAAGAAACTGAGGACCATAAATAAGGGACAGAATCACACCCAGACTTACAGAAATTCAATTAAATTATTCAGGAAATATGAATACATTATTCTTTACTATTCCCAACCTCCAAGGGATTTGTGTTTTCATTGTTGGGAATGTTTTCTACAGATCCAATTCCATCCGTCCTATCCATCCTATATGACTCATCTCAATAGCTTTCTGTAAGTTTGGTGGTGAATACATTGTGTGACCTTTCTTATATTCTTTACACATTACAAGGAAATCAGTGGAAAACTTGGGCTGTCATACATAAGAGTTCTGGTTGTGTTGGAAGCAGAAATATAATTGTAGTTAAGAGAATAAAGAAGGTAAAGTCCACTAGATTTGAATAATTAGGAAAATAGGAGAGCTCCTTATTAGAGAAAAAAAAAGAATTATGAAGGCATTTTTTCTATATTCTGATTAGGTAGCTTTTATTCTTAGAAAGTTCTTAAAATTAAAGTCTAAGATGTTTGATGTGACTTCTGCCAGTTCAAGAAAACGTGCTAACTATGCTTGTAATTATCTTTTTAAAAACTGTTTCTCCAGACTGTGTAGCACAATTGTTATTGAAAACTAACAATGGAGCAGGCTAATTGCTTAATAAAGCAACCTAATAAAGAGAATTCAAATGAAGCTTAATAAGCCAGTTTTGTTTTGTTTTGTTTTGTTTTTAATATCCACCTTCAATAATGAAGGGGGGGGAATTCAATACAGAGCTCTCCCTATCTTAGGGATGTTTAGGAATTTTATTTATTGGTTGAGGGTACTTGACATCTCTGGGGTGGGCATCCTTATCATTTAGTTGTTGTTGAACCAGTCAACTTATGTGTCTTGAAGTTCTCTGCTCATCTTATGCCTTTTCTATGTTTTTCCTGTTTGTCCTAAAATGAAAAATTCTTGCAATGGTACTCCTCTAAAGGTCAGCCTTTCATTTTGTGCTAAACAAAGCTCCTACTTATTTATGTCCCAGTCCCGTGCCTTTTATAAAAGATTAAGGGGATCAGAATTTAGAGCTACCTAGCTGTATCAGTTCAATGAAATTCAATAAACACTTAAGTGCTTGCATTGTGCTGCTATTCTAAATTCTGGGAATAGAAAGCCAAAACAAAGCAATCTCTAACTAAAAGAAGTTTACATTAGAGGCAACAATATATTCAATACAAAGAAATTAACTAAGGTATTCTTTTATGGGAGCAGAACATATATATAAGAATGACAGTTTGTTAACAATAAAAAAGTAGTTTAAGAGGTCACCATGGAAGAATATGAAAGATTGAAGATATTCAAAAGATGGAGTTCATATGAATAATAAATAAGAAAACTTTGAAGCAGATTCTGAGCATATTCAGAGATTTGTGTATTGTCACAATTCTTGAAATAGTAAGGTTATATAGGCTCATGTGGTCTTATGGTTATATTCTTGAGAACAGCAAACTATTTGTTGGCCAATTCCAGATGGGATGACTAGAGGAGGCAAAAACTCATGTCCTGCATGCATTGTTCATGTCTGTATATCATAAAACACTTAGATTAAATTAGCCAATACTAGACATGGCAGAAACAAAATTATATCTTCCTAAATCCATAAAATTATATTGGCAAGATTATAGATTGTGGATAGGATTGGGGAGAGACTAGAAACACTTTTTATTGATCATACTACATCCATATCATTGAGTTAACTTTTATGTTTGATGCTTTGAAAAAGATTTAGAAAAGGATGGGGAAAGTATGGAAACCAACCGATGTGAGAATGATTGTCAAAATGGTCAATATTTAACCAAGATAAGAGAAGTATTATGGGAGACATGACAATGGCCTTCTATGTAAATAGATTTTAAACTTTTCTGCTTGACATAAATGAACATAACTCTGACTAATAGGTGGAAGTTTTGGTGCAATGGCTTTAGGTTCTGTATAAGGAAAAAAAAACTTCTGAATAATTAACTTTGCTCAAAAATAGTTTGTTTTAAATAATTGGAGGAAATGGGTTTACTTTTCTCGAAGATCTTTCCATAAGACCAATTACTGTGGATGCTGCAGGGAAGATTTCTATTCATAGCTGTGTTGGACTGGAGTTCACATTCTTTGATTCCCCTGAACCTAGAAGAATATGGAATTTGCAATCCTTGAAAAGGTTACTGGACTTAGATGCAGAGTACTTGAATCTTTCTTCTGGTACTTAGTACATATGCAACTTTAGGCAAGTCAAAACCTCTCTGGATCTCATTATATTATATGAAAGATGGAGAAATCAGACTTTTATCCTTCAATCTCCTTTAAGCTCTAAATCTAATAATCCCATGTTTTAATTCAATTTGAATCATTGTTCCATAATTCAACAAACCTCTTATATAAATATCTACATTGAATATGTCACTAAGCTAAGTATTGGGTTGGAAGTTGGAAAGAAAAAAAACCAATGAAGTCATTGTTCCAAGGGAATCTATATATTAAAGGAGATGAAAGAAGAAAAAAATGATGAATTGTCAAATATGATCAGGAACACATGCCAAGGAAGTCTCTAGGCAAAATTTATTTAGTAATATGAATATTTGTTGTTTGGAATTTGTGAAGGTACATGGAAAAAGTTGCACTTGAGTTGGTTTTTTAAAATAGTAGGATGTGATTTAGGTTTGGGTGACGATTTGAATTCATGGAAGAAGGAAGGACAGTACCTGATCAAAGAAGCACTAGTATTCTAGTTTTGTTTCAGTGTCAGGTATATGAAAAAAGAGTTTAATGAAGTTGAAGCTTTACTTATAATTGTTAAGTTATGATATTTATTTTATGTTGTGGGGGAGGTAATTATGAGCCAGTGAAAGATTTAAAGTTTATGAATCATGTGATCAGATCTGTGTCTTAGGAAAATTATTTTGGTTGCTCTACAAAGGATATATTCAAGATGTATTGAATCGCAGATATCAGGTGACCATTTTAACAGTTCAGATGGGAGATGATGAAAAGTAGAAATGGGTAACAGCTGCAGAACTGGAAATACTACATTTTGGAGGAAGAATATAGATAATCTGGCAACTGACTCATAGGGCAGATAAAGGTTAATCAAAGATTAGTCTTCCAGACCAGGTGAATAAGAAGATGCTATGCCATCAAAAAAAAAAAAAAAAAAAAAAAAAAAAAAGGAAACACAATAGGAAGAGTCAGGATTGATGAGGTTAAGGAGTTCATTTCTGGATGAACTGAGTTTGAGAAATATATTTAGAGATGGAAATAGATTTGTGGAAATGGAATCACAAGGGAAAGATTGAAGCTGGATTTATAGATCTGGAATTCATTTCCCCAAATATTTAAATTGATACCATAGTATTAGAAGAGTTTCTAGTAAGAGAAATGGATCTAAGACAGAGCATTGGAAATTATCGACATTTCTAGAATAGGAACAAGAAACAAAACTAATAAAAGATGGAAAAAGAATGTTCATTGAGGTAGAAGGAGATCCAGAGGTCCAGGAGGAAATATTATCACAGAAACCAAGAGAGAAGGAGAGCAGGGGAGTGAAATTGCATGTACAGAAACATCTACACACATACAATCACACATTTTATTACAAAGCTTAGATAGAACTGAAAAGTTTTCATCTCACTCAGATATTTACTTTCTATTTTTTATTTTTAAACAAGATTGTTTACATCCCCTGTTTTATTCCTATAATGTATTTCTATTAGTCTTAATCCCATTCCTTATCATTGACTGTCTGCTTTCTTTGTAACCATCATACCATTTTATTAGAATTAATTTCCTTAAAAATACAACCAAATGGCCCAGTTATCTTTCGAGACAGAAGGATGGGAATATTCAATTCCCAGATAATATCAAATGCTAACCTATAAATACAGGTTTCCATAATTGCTTCTATCATAGTTCTAATTTACACACACACACACACACACACACACACACGCACGCACACAGATGTGTATGTGTGACTACTGACAGTTTACACTAATATAGTGTGCAACTATCCATTGTGTTTAACTAATAACAAATATCCAGGTGGTTTGAACTTCTCTCTCTTCTTTACCAGAGATCTCACCTGGGAAAAATTAATGATCCATGAAATGATCAGAAATGTGCACCAGAAGGCAGAAAAAGAAGCAATCAATATGGTTAATTCAAAAACTGCTTTTAGATAATAGGATAATGGAAAGTTGGTATCGCCAGATGGTTAGGCTATTCTAGCATGTGTTTTTTTTCTTCAATAGTTGCTTAAATTTACAGATATTTTATTTGTCCACAATTGTAATGCAAAAAAAAAGATCTAGTAGAGAATATGGAGATGAGGAATCTAGTATGATATTAAAAAACTAAATTACCTAATGAAAACAAATTTATTTTTAATTATACTACATGAAAGTACAGAGAAATGATCTTTTAAAAGGAGCAAATGGGGCAGCTAGGTGGCACAGTGGATTGGGCACCATCCCTGAAGTCAGAAGGACCTGATTTCAAATCTGGTCTCAGACACTTAACATTCCCTAGCTGTGTGACCCTGGGCCAAAAATAAATGAATAAATAAATAAATAAAAGGAGCAAATGGAATAGAGATTCTTTTTACTAAATTTTTCTTTTAGTTTTGGTTATGGACCTTTATGCAATTTTGGTGACACTATGGATTTTTTTTTTCAAAATAACATCTTTTTATTTCAAAAAATTGGAGGAAACGGTCATTTTAGGTAATAGTTAATGAAAATAAAAATGTAAAATTATTCTTATCCAACTTTATAATCTCCTTGAAATATATCCATGAACCTATCATTGTCATTAGATTTGGATTAGGAATTTCAATCAGAGAAAACATTTATAAGCACAGAACATATTCTTTTGTTTCCCTGTCTTTCTCTGACTCTCTCTGTCTCTGTCTCTGCCTTTCTTCCTAATCATTTTTTCTAGTCTACCTATAAATCACATAGATTATGTTTGATTCCAATTTAAACAAATATATAAGTTTATGGCTTCATATATGTTTTGAGAATTCTGTGGTACCTCTGGAACTGAGGTACAGCTAGTATCTACACTACTAGCTAGTAATTGTCTACACTTACTACACAGCTAGTAAGCATCTGAGACTAGATTTGATCTCAGGAAGACAAGATTTTCTGACTCTAGGTCGAGTTCCCCTTAGACTATGTATAGGAGGCATGTACTTAAATACTTGCTATTCATATTGGATTATGTTGTATTAAACTGGAGTCAAAGAAATTATAGACAGATTTTTTTTAGTAGTGTTGCAATTACTCTGGAGAATTTTTCAGGTTTCCAAATATTTTTGCCTTGTGGATATTTCATTTTTACACTCTATATAGATATTTTATTTAGACTAGAATGGGGATATTTCAAATATAAAAGGTACATAGATACTCTTTTATCATTGTCTTCTTGTGCCTATTTGTTTCTTATCATACCTTTAAAGAATGAAACAGGAATTATAGGTCAGGTCCACAAAAATTTAATAGTGTCCACTATATGCAAGACATTGTGCTTATTTAAAGGCATTTTAAAAAAGGCAAAACCTGCCCCTATGCACTTTCAAAATTGAATAATAGCTTTTTCTTTTCAAAATACATGCAAAGATAGTTTTTAACTTTCACCCTTGTAAAACCTTGTGCGTCAAAATTTTCTCCCTCCCTTCCCTCACTCCCTCCTGTAGAAATCAAGTAATCCAATATATGTTAAGCATATGCAATTCTTCTATACATATTTCCACAATTATCCTGATGCACAAGAAAAATCAGATCAAAAAGGGATAAAAAAAATCGAGGAAGAAAACAAAAAACAAGCAAACAACAACCAAAAAAGGTGAAAAAACTAACAACAAAAAAAGGTGAAAAAACTATGTTGTGATCCACATTCAGTTCCCACAGTCCTCTCTCTGGATGCAGATGATTTTCTCCATCACAACAAGCTCCTTATAATCACTATCCTTTGTGCTCTCTGTAATAATCATTTTAATTTTCTCAGACTGTCATATTCCACATTTTGTTGTCACACAACAATATTGGTACAAATTATTTTAAAATGGAATATTTTTCCATTGGAATCTTTAGGTTTTTACAGGAATTTTGCAATTTTTCTCAGACAATCCTGGCCATTTTCTCTATCTGTTCTAAGCCCAATCCATGATCCTGGTATATTATCTGACCCTGCCCTCACCAATATACACTTTGTGAAATAATTAAATTTGTTTGTATGCACATATACACATATCTTATACACTTAAAAACAATTATGTGGAGAAATAAAATATGGAATAAATACATATAAATGATAAAATATGCAAATTTTAAAGTTAAAGATAAAATACAGGATCATTATGCTTAAACCACAGCATTAGTTTGAATGCAAGACAAAAGCATTTGTGATATATGTGCATATATGTGCATAATACACATATGCATATCCACATATATAATATATACATATATATTTACATATAGACTTATGGATGAGTTCTATAAATATATGTCTCTACCTAGATACATCCATCTTTATGTACTTATGTATAAACCTCATAAAATGCATTTACTTCTTAGAGATGCTATTAGATGCTGACACATTTTACAAATATGAATATAGTTGAATCCAATTAAAGTTTTATATTGTTGTTTCAATTTTTATCTCTATGAGTTATTTTAACTGATATCTTACTATACTTATCTCTGAAAAAGGAATATGAATGTGGGCATTGATATTTGAGAAAAGGTAAAGTCAAAATTATATGTACAAAAATCATTGTTTTATTTGTTTTTTGGTGATTTGGTGACTTAATCTAAATTCATTGTTAATTTAACCCTGTTTCCTAGCCAACCAATATATTTAAGGGACTTGTTAAGGATGATTTCCCTAATGCAGGATTTGTAAATTCATTGGATCACAAAGCCTCAGAGTTAGAAGGGACTTGAAAAGGACTTAGGTCAATACCTATGGAAGAACATGTTCTGTAATGTAAATTAAAAGTAAGTAAGCAACTATTGTTTGAACTCCAAAAAGTGAGATCCTCCTGCCTTTCATGGCAGTCCATTTCAGCTCTAATTTGTAGTAAATTTTTCATTGCTCTTGCTGTTTTTCAACTTCTACCAGTGCTTTTTATCAAATAAAAGTCCTTTAAATATTTAGAGAGAAAGTTCATGCTACCTTCTAACATAGGCCTTTTTCTTTTCCTCAGGCTAAAATATCCCTAGTTCCTCTAACTTGACATTTTCATAATGTATGATCTTGCCATCTTAGTTATTTTCCCCTGAACTTTATTTATCTATCAATATCCTTCCTTAAATGTGATACATAATTGAATACAATAGTCAAAATATAGGGCAGAGTGACATGTGGGTATTAATTGCCTAGTCCTAGAAATCAAGTTTATTTTAATACAATCATAAACTATTTCAGCTGATGTTTTATACTGCTTATTGAGCTGGATTTTTAGTTTACTAAAAATCTATAAATACTTTAAAGAGACCTCAGTCTAGTCATGATTTCAATATTTTTATTTGAGGAGTTTACTTTTTGAAAATAAATGTAAAGTGTGAAATTTTTCTCTTTTCATATTTCATATTATTACATTTGGTTCAAAATTTTAATCTTCAAAGATCATTTGCATCCTACTTTGTCATCCAGTAATTTAGCTGTTCCTCTTAGGTTTGTGTCCATTGCACATCTGTATGGCAGACTTAGATTAAATGTGTCCAGGTCACAAAGTTAGTAAAAGTTTAAGGCCATATTTGATTTGAAATCTCTGTGACTCCAGATCTAGCACCCTATCTAATGTTCCATTTGGATGTTTATTTTGCTTTAGCCATTGGAAGTATCACTTCTATTTCTAACTTTATTGGTTTTCACCAAATGTTCTCCAACATATTTCACTCTTTTTGTATTTCTCCATATAATCTTATTAAACAATTATACATTGTGTCTATTCCTTTCAATTATCTCATTCATTTTTGAATAAGTATATACTTTCATGTTTATAATCTACTCATGGAGCTCATGATCATCAATTCTTTCTGGTATAAAGGAAGTCCAGATTGCCTCTTTTTCTCAGGATCTTGTTAACCTTGCTAATTATCCTCTTTGTGTATTTGTATATTGACTTCTGAAGCTATACATTCTTTTCATTATTACATTTCTTAGATTTTCTTCAACATCTTTATTGTTATTTTTCTATCTATATTTTAGCTACTGCTTATAGTTTCTACCTTTGTAGACAGATATTGGCTTTTTTCTCTCCCTTTTACTTTGAACTCTAAATAACTTTTGAATACATTGTAAGATTTTGGAGAAATATTTTATTTATTTATGTTCATGGCTTTTTAGGCTCACTCATCCTTAATCAAGAATAATTACAGTTTGTTGGGGAAAAAAGATGTAACTCCTAGTAAGACAAAGACTGCTGGAAACTTTAACAAATTATCCCCTGGGCTTCTGATGAAAGTGTACATAATAAAACAACTACTTTGAATTCCAGTTCATATTTTGAACAAGGTTTAGTTCACATGAAATTTCTGCATTTTTCTCTCAAGCATTCTGTCACCAGGGCTTTTTTTGCAAAGGAAAACATAATTCTCTTTAGTGGTATTACTTTTAATCAGAGGTTTTTTGGTAATGCGTTCCCTATTATGTAACTTCTTTAATTTTCCTTTATCCTATATCTTCTGGATATATTGTTTAACATATATGTGCAAGTTTAACTTGGAAAAAAAAAAGTGTGTTCAATGAATTCCTTGAAATTTCTTAGCATTCTCCATTAGTTTTATTCCTTTCAACAAAAATCAAAATGATCTAGCATCCCTATGCTTATATGTATACTTGTACATACAGATATATATATATGTGCATATATATATATATATATATATACATAGCATTACATTATGTAAACATGGAATTATATATATATATATATATATATATATATATATATATTTATATTTGCTACAGCAATTGATGGTAAGTGACTTGCCCAGGGTCACACAGCTAGGAAGTGTTAAATGTCTGAGGCCAGATATAAACTCAGATCCTCCTGACTTCAGGGCTGAAATTATAATATTTTAAAGGAAGCATACTTATTATATACTTGATCAAAAAAGATTACTTTTTGTTTAAAAAATGCTGAAGGAACCAAAGTTTAACTAAGCAGATGACTAAGTGTATGCATTCATGTGTACATATGTACACACACACAAACACACACATTAACCTCCCAAGTGCTCAGTCACTTCTATCTGCCTAGGTATATGAAAATGCAAAGAACAATATACTGAGGTAATTCACCTGGAGCTGATAATTCATTCTTCCTGTCAACATCTCAGGCTGGTTTCTGGATCATTTCATATACAACTATGTTGACTCCAAGTTTTACAAATTTCATAAGAATTTATCACAAGCTAATAAAGCCCCAAAAGTCTGAAAAAGAATCTGTCTCATACCCCTATATCCATCCCTGTCATACATGTTTTAAATAAAGCTTTTTATTTTCAAAACGTGTGTATAGTTTTCAACATTCACTCTTACAAAACCTTGTGTTTCAAATTTTTTCTCCTTGTCTTTCCCAACCCCCTCCCTTATACATCAAATAATCCAATATATGTCAAACATGTTCAATTCTTCTATAAATATTTCCACAATTATTATGTTGGACAAGAAAAATCAGATCAATTGATCAGAGAAATGCAAATCAAGACAACCCTGAGGTACTACTTCACACCTGTCAGATTGGCTAAAATGACAGGAAAAGTTAATGATGAATGTTGGAGGGGATGTGGGAGGGCTGGGACACTGATGCATTGTTGGTGGAGCTGTGAACGGATACAGCCATTCTGGAGAACAATTTGGAGCTATGCTCAAAAAATTATCAACCTGTGCATACCCTTTGACCCAGCAGCATTTCTATTGGGCTTATATCTCAAAGAAATCATAAAGGAAGGAAAGGGCCCCACATGTGCAAGAATGTTTGTAGCAGCCCTTTTTGTAGTGGCTAGAAACTGGAAATTGAATAGATGCCCTTCAATTGGAGAATGGCTGAATAAATTATGGTATATGAATATTATGGAATATTATTGTTCTGTAAGAAATGACCAGCAAGATGATTTCAGAGAGGCTTGGAGAGACTTACATGAACTGATGCTGAGTGAAATGAGCAGAACCAGGAGATCATTATACACGGCAACAACAGTACTATATGACAATCAATTCTGATGGACATGGCTCTCTTCAACAATGAAATGTTTCAAACCACCTGCAATTGTTCAGTGAAGAAAGCCATATACACCCAGAGAGAGGGATGCGAAATGTCGACCACAACATAACATTCTCATACTCCTTGATTGATGTTTGCTTACATTGTGTTTCCTTTATCTGATATATCTTTTGTGTAGATAAGATTTTTCTTGCGCAACAATGATAAGTCTGGAAATATGTGTACATATATTCGATTTGCCAATATTTTAACAATTAACATGTAGTGGATATCCTGCCATCTAGGGGAGGGGTGGGGAGTTGGGGGGAAAAATTTGTAACAGAAAGCTATGTAAGGGTTATTGTTGAAGAATTACCCACACATATGTTATGCAAATAAAATAAAAAAAAAGAAAAATCAGATCAAAAAGGAAAAAAAATGAGAAAGAAAACCAAATGCAAGCCAACAACAACAATAACAACAACAAAGAAAATACTATGCTGTGATTCACATTCAGTCCCTACAAACCTCTCTCTGGGTGCAGATGGCTCTCTCTATCATGAGATCATTGGAATTGGCCTGAATCACCTCACTGTTGAAAAGAACCACATCCATCAGAATCAATCATTGTATAATCTTGTTGTTGCCATGTACAATGTTTTCACAGTTCTGCTCACTTTACTTATCATCAGTTCATGTAAGTCTCTCCAGGCCTCTCTGAAATCATTCTGATGATCATTTCTTATAGAACAATAATATTCCATTACATTCATATACCATAACTTATTCAATCATTCTCCAGCTAATGGGCATCCATTCAATTCCCAGTTCCTTACCACTATAAAAAGAGCTGCTACAAGTATTTTTGCATATGTGGATCTTTTTTCCCTTTTTACATCATCCATATTTTGAAATTCATTGCTTACTATATGAAACAATCCACACTTTAAAGCTGAAAATTGCATTCAACATACAAAGTTATTTAAAAATATTTTTATATTCAAAGGTTCTGATAAAGGCCTCATTTCTAAAATATATAGGGAATTGACTCAAATATATAAGAATTCAACCCATTCTCCAATTGATAAATGGTCAAAAGATATGAACAATTTTCAGATGAAGAAATTGAAACTATTTCTAGTCACTTGAAAAGGTGCTCCAAATCACTATTGATCAGAGAAATGCAAATTAAGACAACTCTGAGATACCACTACACACCTGTCAGATTGGCTAAAATAAAAGGACATGATAATGATAACTGTTGGAGGGGATGTGGGAAAACTGGGACACTGATACATTGTTGGTGGAACTGTGAACGGATCCAACCATTCTGGAGAGCAATTTGGAACTATGCTCAAAAAGTTATCAAACTGTGCATACCCTTTGACCCAGCAGTGTTTCTACTGGGCCTATATCCCAAAGAGATTTTAAAGGAAGGAAAGCGGCCCATATGTGCAAAAATGTTTGTGGCAGCCCTTTTTGTAGTGGCAAGAAACTGGAAATTGAAAGGATGCCCATCAATTGGAGAATGGCTGAATAAATTATGATATATGAATGTTATGGAATATTATTGTTCTGTAAGAAACAACCAGCAGGATAATTTTAGAGAGGCCTGGAGAGACTTGCATGAACTGATGCTGAGTGAAATCAGCAGAACCAGGAGAACATTATTCACAGCAACAAGACTATACGATGATCAATTCTGATAGACAGGGTTCTCTTCAACAATGATGTGATTCAAAACAGTTCCTATTGTTCAGCGATGAAAATGGTCATATACATCCACAGAGAGGCCTGTGGGAACTGAGGGTGGACCACAACACAGCATTTTAATGCTTTCTGTGAATATTTGCATGCATTTTGTTTTCCTTCTTAGGTTGTTTTTTTTTTTTTCTTCTCTTTCTAGATCTGATATTTCTTGTGCAGTAAGATAACTGTATAGATATGTACACATATATTGGATTTGTCATATAATTTATCATATTTAGCATGTATTAGATTACCTGTCATCTAGAAGTGGGGGGTGGGGGGAAAGAGGAGAAAAGCTTGGAAAAAAAGTTTTTTGCAAAGGTCAATGTAGAAAAATCACTCATATGTTTTGTAAATAAAAAGCTTTTAATAAAAAAAAGTAAAGATAAAAAAAAAATTAGACTGGATTTGGGTACATTGCACACCATTCATTCATGCCCTTGCCTTGCCTTGCCTTCTACACTAACACAGTAATAGGGCCAGGATTGGAGTTAATTTTGTTCACAAAAGTTATTTCCCTAGGAATTTATGTTAACAACTCCTTCCTGCCTAAATGATTTTCAATATTGAGTTGCTCAAGGCTTAGTAATATTCTTTTTCTCTTTGACATTTACATGATGTCATTTAATGAAATTAGAAAATGTCAGGTATTTTCAAGTAACCTGTATATGAACGGTATCAAGAAATAGATCTCTTGGGCCTCATGCTTTAGAACAAGAGTCATCATTCTTGTTTTATTACTGGAAGTTTGTTAGTAGTTGTATTAATTAATTAATTCCTCACACAGTTGAGGAAGTAGTTTTTTTCTAGAAATAGGACAAGAAACTTCATTTTGCTCCATAGCAAGTGATACTCCCTGAATTATCTTTTTTTCAAAATAAATAATTTATAACTAAAGATATTTTTTTTTAGAATTTAGAATTCCAGATGCAGTTATCCAGAAAAAAAAACCCACTAATAAATACTCATATTATATTATATTATAGTGGGAGAGCCATTAATGAGGAAACAAAAGAAAATTCTTTTCCCAGTACTGTATCTTTACAACCACATGAAAGCTATATAACTTTGATAAACCTCAATTTCCCTTCTTTCATTTAAGAGAGGATCTCTGAGGCACCTCTATATATTATTCCAATGTCTTTAGTCAATCAATTGTTTTATCTTTTCCATGAAACAAAGAATATTTGTTTTTATATTACTATATTCTTGACAGTTTATGGTAACCACAACTATTTATAGGTTTTCTGCTAAGTAGTGCTTTTATAACTGCTTAATTTCATGTATGAGCAATTGTGATTGTACATAATCATTCCAAATGACTCAATAAAATCACATCTTCATAAATTACAGATTTCAAATTTGAATAGCAAAATAACCAAGAAATTAGGAAGAAACCATTTAGTTATTACTTCACATTAATAAGTTAAAATATATCATACATCTTATAAAGTATATCTTATGTTAAGATATATATTATTGTTATATTAAGGTTATTATAGAATGTATAATAATATATTAATGTTGTATATTAAGATGATCTCATAAACCTTATATAGCTGATATAATTTTTCATAAATCCAGAAACAGATAATACTTGGAGACTTTGTGGCTATGGTAGTGACTACAAAGGAATGTGCTAAGGTTAATTCCAACTATATTTTGCAAATGAATTTGTGAGCATGGTCTTGATGTATTGCTTTCTTCATTGAGCAGACTTAAGAAAGTTTTGGGGGAAATGATTAATGTGGATTAAACATAAAAGTCTACTGTGACTTTTTGTGGGGGGAAAATAGAGAAATAATTTTGTGAGTAAGCATTTATTAACATAGTGATGGTAAGAGTAAAGTGATATCTATTTTGTGGCTTGAGGAAAGAGAAATCATTTTGTTATGTGGTCACTTAATAATTTTTCTATGTGTATTTCAGAGAGCTCGAGTATTTTTAATAAGAAAACAATATCATCACTGTCAAGCGTAAATTTAAACATGTCCTCATTTAATTTAGAAAATGCTCATATTCTATAAAAGAAATTGATTAATATTGTTATTGATGATATTGTTACTTTCCCTACAAAAAAGTAAATAAATAATTTCAAGTGTTTGCAAAAACTTGAAAGAGGAAATAAAGCCATATCTTTTGGTCTCAGAGAATAAAAATAAGAGATCTGTATGAACTTAAACAGAAATTCAGATGATGTCAACAACTTGATAACAAGTGTAGCTTTCCAAAAGTGGAAGGGGACATCTAGGAGTCAGAAGAGAAAGGGTAGTGATAGATAATTTGTTTTTTTTTTTTTTTTACTTTTTCAAGTGGAACTTGGAACAAAAAATACAAGATTTGTTGGGGAATTTCTTTTCAGATGTGGTTTAGAGTTAAGAACTGATAAGGTCTCATTATACAGAAAAACCAGGATTTTATAATTTCAAAAAACAAACAAATGTTCCTACAATTAAAAATAAAGAGAAATAGCATGTCAGAATGGAAAATAAATCAAAGAAATAAAACTTGATGATATCTTACTTAATCAAACAAGCATTATATAAATGGTATATATTAAATTATCCGTCAGCTATGTTATGCTTTGTGAAAATTTCCATATGAGTTTCAATATAAACATATGAAAAACTAAAGAGGAAAATGGCATCCTGGGCTAGGTTCATTCACATGACCAATAATGTGGAAAGTAAGATAAACAAATGCCAATTAGATTTCATTTCTGTTCTGTTGACTGAGTCCTTATAATTCAGTTCAGACTAATTCTTTAACCCCAAAAAGGGATATGGGAAAGGTATTCTTCATTACAGAAGGGTTCAAGCTAAGATATTGTTTGCAAAATTTAATATTTGTCTCAACAATAATGTAAAGATATTAGTATCCTAATGCTATTCAGAGATATAAAATCACTATAATGACAAGAGTATAACCTGAACTGATGAAATTAAAAGTGGAAAAAAAAGCAAAAAAGCCCCCAATAAAAAGTAAAAATTTAGGGACTTTGATATTGGTGAAAATCAAAAGCTACAGTCATCATTTGGGGCATTGAAAGGAAATAATGATTTCTCCTTTAAGTTAATTAAGATTCACCTGCCTAAAAAATTCTCACTTTTCCAGTTGAAAATTCAGCTTCTTTCATAATTCAAAGTTATCCACAACATGTCTTCAAGGGATTATTTCTCTGCTTATAATAAACATTCACAAGAAATGTTACATGATGACCTAAGTGAGTCAATGAGCTCAACTGACAATATCAGGATTTATCAACAATGTGTCTACCTGGATAATCAGGGTTTTTTTTTTTCTTTTGCAGAAAGTTATATAGTTTTGTATTACCTTTTAAACTAACTTTATGGCTAGCTATTAATGGAACTATACGTTATAGTAGGGGGAGAAAGCTTAGTTTAGTGGAGAGTTAATTGTATTTGGAATCAGGATGACTGAGGTTCAAATTCAGATTTCAAAACTTGCTATTTTATGTCCTTGGAAAATTAATTTATTATGTTATTTGCAAAATAGATATAATGATGTTGAAGTACTTTCCTCAAAGGATTGTTATGAGACTCAATTGTGCTAATGTATGTAAAACACTAAGTTTCACATTACTCTTAGTGCAAAAAATTATCATTTGTTTCAATTTTAATTTTTAATGATCCCAAATTTGCTTAGTTACTTTTATGTGATATGTGCATGTGTGTAAAATGCAATAATATATATGCACTTATTTAATAATAGCTAGGATGATATTTAGTGTTTATAAAGTGATTTATAAATGCTGTAATTTTATTCTGACTAGTATTGTCACCATCCAATTAAAACATCCTATGCATATTTGTCTCTTTGTCTAATTTGTTTATCTTCTTTCTCTATTCTTCTGAGTTAAATTATTCTAAGTCTAAATCTATTTCAACTTCACTCATGAGGTCTTCCCTTTTTTTTCAGATCAATGAAATTCAACAATTTTCAGTCTTTCAAAATGAATTTAATGTTTATTAATAAACTGCTTTATATAATTGAATAGCTTTCAGTATTTGCCTGATTTACCTTCCCAATTTACATTTAAGTTTCTTAAAGACAGAGACCGTGCTTAGTTTTCCTTTCACATTTCCCAAAATGATTAAGAAATTTAGCATATACACATAAACATTCAATAAATGTTTAATGATGGGTACCTAATGACTGATTACTAAAATTTCAACTCTCTAAGGGACAAAATTTACTTCTCTTAGCTATTCTTACAAATAAATGGGACTGGCTATTTGCCTTCAAGGATATCAGTTTTCATGCTATTTGTGATGCAATATTCTATATAAGGGCAACAAAAATAATGTGATATGAGGAAAGGTAGAAAAAGAACTCAGTTATGCAAGCATGTCTTGGATACCAAGGAAAATATTGAGTAACATTAGTAAAGTATAAAGTAAAGTTTTGGGATTAAGAAAACTACTTCTCAAGCTGGCTAAATTCTAGCATTACATTTATGTGTATATGAATGAGATATTAATTTTTTTTATTTGACTAGTGTACATCCTCTGATACCATATTTATAATTCCTTCTTACATAGAGATCAAGCTATTTAAATAATTTGTTTTCATATTTCCAAACATGAAACCTACTCCAATTAGGAGATTAAAATTATTTTGGTAATTAATGAAATAATTTCAATTGTTATTATTCAAGGGGCTGAAATACCATTCCCTTATTGATATTTAGTCACTCCTATTCCCTAGATCCATATATATGGTCAGACTGGATTCAGTTTTGGGGGAATGTGACCAATTAGGAAAGAATGAAATACTTTTTCTCCTGAGGAAATGTGGGGAAAGAAGGTAGATGTCTAAACATGTCAACTATACTAAAGAGAATACTGGGAATACTATAATAGTATATAGTAGTGGTATGGCATTGAGAAATTTTCTAAGGTTGGGTGAGTTCCAGGGTTATAATCATGTGGGTTCAGTCTAGGGTAAAATTTAACCCCCAAAGAGGGAGTTAGGCACCTTTTTCCCCATACTCTTTGTCTCATATTCCCAAATTGAAGCTTTGAAGAAACATTACTTAAATATTATATTTGGCTCCCTTGAGAGTAAAGTAAAAAGATAATGGATAGTATGAATTAGTTATGGAATAGTCATTTGTTTTTTGCACGCAAAAGGGATTACTAATATTAATAAAACTTTAAAGTACACATTAACAGAAAATTAAAAAAAAAATAACTTAATAAAATAACTACCCATAACCTCTAAAAACATCAAGACAGGCAAGAATTTTGGGCATTGCTGAATAAGCATTTTAAAAAAATTACCTTGGCTGTATATTGTCCAAACAATTTATCCTATGTCCCCATCTTCCATTTAGCTAAGCCAGGGATTAACCTTTTCCCCCTGTTGGAGGTATGTTATCTGAGGCAGGAATTCTCCCTGTTTCCTCTTACTTCTGACAAATGAAGTCAGGAGCTTCAGATCTCTTAAACTCACAAGATTGCTTCCAAGTGTGGAAATATCAATATTGAGACTGATGTTCAGTGATCCATGAAATGAAGCCAGAGGCCCAGACTCAAACTTATCCACTTAAGTTCTCCTGCTCTAATTGTCATATGGGACTAGCTGCCAACTTGCTCAGTAAGGCAAAATATTTGCGAAAGAGAGCTAATTGCCTCAAAGGAAAGCAAAGGTAAGCATAACTGATATAGAGCCATTTCTTTTTTGAAGGTCCCTTAAGTTTTTGGTTCTTCTTGCTCTTCTTAACCACTAATGGGATTATTTCCTGATCCTCAAAGTACTGAAATTCTCCAGAGATAAATTATGCATGGTCTAGCTGGAAGCCATCAGAAGCTTTATCCTACCCTTGGGGCCAAAGTTGAGATGGTGCATAAATTCTAGTTCATTTCAGTCATTTTTTCTATTGTATCTGACTTTTGGGACCCTATTTAGAGTTTTCCTGGCAAAAATACTAGTGTTCTTGCCATTTCCTTCTCCAGCTCAATTTTGCAGATGAGGAAACTGAGGCTAACAGGTTAAAAGGCTTGCTCCAGGTCACACAACTAATAAGTGTTTGAGGCCAAATTTGAATTCAGGAAGATAATTCTTCCTGATTCCAGCCCTGGAACTCTGACAACTCTGCTATCTAGCTGTCTCAGTGCATGAGTCAGCTAGAAGCAAATACAGTAGCATTTCACTTGCCTTATTATACAAGAAAAAAAGAATATGAATACAGAGAATATATTTCACTTCTTTATTAATCCAGTAAATTCTCCAGCTTCAGTTCACTTCTCAATCACATCTCAAATCACTTAATTTCAATGTCTGATTAATCTAGATATTGTATTAATATGCTTCAAGAAATTGCAAGAGGAGAACATTATTTTATCAATCCTGAGTAAACATTAATTTAGCAAACAAGGATATATGACTTTCAACAAGATTTGTACTTGAAGAACAAAAAAATGTAATTTTCTGTGTGTTTGTCAGTTTTCCATTAAAATTCAGAAATAGCTAGAATAAAGGCTATAACACATTAGACTTGTGTGTATAGGCAGCTGGAGAACAAGTTTCACCCTCACTTTCAATTTAGGTGTATCCTGGATGATCAGTGTAAATATATCCAGATATTACACAGTAGCAGAAGAAGTGAAAGGTGTCAACAAAAGGGAAATTAGGATGAGTTTTCCCAACTTCTTTTTTTTTTTCTCTTTTTTCTAGAAGGATGTGAAGATTTGTTTTCTGATGAGTGGTACTTCATTTGGAAGACATGAGTAAAGATTTGTTTATTAGCTTATTTAAATGAACTGTCTTTATTGTTTTATCAAGCTGTCAAATTTTATGGGAAACCAAAATATTCTGCAATATGAAGTGTGGGATGCCAACATTCTTTTACTTGATTATATGAACATGTTTTTTCTTCTAGTGGTTAAGAAACTGTACTGCCAATCTACATCATATAGTAGATGGAATAGTTAGACACTTAGTTTACCTAGATTTTGTTGTTGATGTTGTTTTTACTTAGCTTTAGCTGGGTTCCATTGTATGCTTAAATAATATTTTACATTGAATATATTATATACATGGCAAGTATAAAGGATAGATTAGTTATTTTCAGTAAAAGATTATTAACACCTCTCTTGGATGGAGAAAGCAGGTGTTCAGACTTGTAATTTTATCATTAAAGAGAATTTTTAGTGTATAAACTTACTCTGGTCAGTCAATAAACAGTTACTAAGCACCTCCTATATACCAGACACTATGCTAAGTGCTGAAGATACAAAAAAGGGGCTAAAACTGCCTCTGCCCTCAAAGAATTAACAATCTCATGGGGAAAAGAATAATCAAATAAATATATTTTTAAAAAACCAACTATATACACTGTAAATAATTAAGAGAGAGAAAACATTAGAATTAAGAGAGATTGTGAAAAGTTTCATGCAGAAGATGACTTTTTTCCATACATGAAGTTAGAGAAGCCAAAGTCATAGACACAATAATTAAATTCATGGGGACCATGAAATCATTAAACAACATAGTATATGGGAAGAATTAAAGAGAGGCCAGGACAGAATGTTGTAATAAGCTTACAATTTAAAGGCATTATCTGTAAAAAGAGACTGAGAACAAGGAGTCAGATATCTAGGAGGAGAGCCAAGTGAGAGTGGTGTCCCAGAAATCTGGAGAGAAGAGAATATCAAGGAGTTGAGGTGATTGATGGTATCAAAGCTATAGAGAGATTAACAAGAATTAGGATTGAGAAAAGAGCACTGGACTAAATAATTAAGACATCATTAGTAATTTTGCAGGAAGCCGTTTCAGTGGAATGAAGAAATCAGAAGGTTTAGATTGTAGGTAAAGTGCAGATTTTATGTTTTCTGGATTTGAATTTTCTTAGGGTTTCAATTTTTTAAACTGTAGTTTGCAACTCTGTGTAGCATCTCATAACTGAATGTGGGTCATGAAATTATGATTTATTATCAGCAAGTATTTTATATGTATACCTATTTTTATACATGTATACCTGGGATTATGTAAACACTTCTCTGGTGAAAAGAGGTCACAAATGGAAATAAAAAAAAAAAAACTTTAAGAAGTCCTGATCTAGGGCATCTAAATTGTTAGAAAATTGCATGCTATTATAACAAGATTTCACCACTCTTTCCAGTAGGAAAGGATAATAATTCTTCACTAAGACTTAAGAGATTTTAATCCTACTGTCAGCTTCATGCCTCTATTATTCCTGTTTTTGTTTTTAAGACTATTTTTTAAATGATAAGTTGGGCAATATCATCTCATAGATTCCTCCCGAGCTCCAAACCTCAGGTAGTATATGATTAGCTGCATTTTGCCAATGAAGAAAACTGAATCATTAAGGCTTCTGTTTTTCTTATTCCAAAATTTAAAAAAAAAATTGACCTATGATTCCATTGATATTGGGAATTTCTAGATAAGCATCCTTCCTTTATTAGTTCAGCTAAACATGCAGGCCACAATTTATAGTCTTAGAAGGAAATTTGGGTCCTGAGAGATTAATTACTTGCCTAAGGTCACAGAGTCAGTGTGTGTTGAAGGCAGGACTTGAATACGGGTTTTTCTCTGCTCTCTATCCACTATACCACAGGTGTCAAACACTGTAGGTTATTGCATTACATTTGCAACACTCTTTACTGAGTCTTATTTGAGTTTGATGTCACAGTACTACTCCACACTCCCTCCCAATGAAAATGTTCATAAAATTAAACTGAAAATGATTTCACTTGATATCTTTACAAACCTATATGTCTATATAAATATCTTCAAATGGAAGGGTACTACCATTCTTTCATATGCCCAAACGAAAAACTAGATCTCAGGAGGGACAGGAAATACATTATATGAGTGATCTTAATTCTTTATAGTTTGTTTTTGTTTGTTTAATCTAAGTAAAAAATTTTGAGATTTGAATTATAATTAAATATGCTTTGAACATAGAAGGCACTCAATAAGTATTTAAACATTGATTTATTTTTTTTTTCTTGAAGGAATTATCAATTATTGGTCTGAACTGAATAAATAAGCTGAAACAGTATATTTACTTTGTTATATTGCTGTGGAAACCTGATATCAATTAGGGCTCAAATGCAATCTCCTGAAGTATATTACAAGTACTCAACAAACTGTTACACAGAGGAGGTGCTGTTAATGAAGGTTGCAGAGAGATAGCAGGAAAAGCATCTGCTTTGGCAATAATATTGAATCTGAAAAGAAGCAGGGCTCCGAAGGAAGCTCTAGTGAATGTTATTGATGTATTTTTCATAGCACTGCTCCTACCCTGCCAAACTTGTGCTTCCTCTTTTATTCTATTTTTTTGGCTCATTTCTTGAAGAAGATGATGATGATTTTCAGTGCAAAGAAATTTACCAAGTGTTCATTGAGCAACTATTATATGCAAGCCATCTTCAGATTGGCATCTCAGCTAGAATAATGACAAGTCTGTGTTAATTGTCTACCTGGAATATTCCTCGGAGGAAAAAAAAAGACCCTGTAAATTCTTAAATTCTTCAGCAGAAGAGAAAGTTTCATTCCTATAGCTTTAAAATATGTATTCCCTCTGGACTTTCTATACAGCAATTTTGAGAGAAAAATTTTACCTCTTTGGTTTGCTGACAATTCTGAGAAAATTGTTTAAATGATTGTCTCTTAACTGCTAGGTGGCTAAAGACCTTGCCAGGTAGATGGGCATATAATAAGTCTTTGGTAGGTAAAATCTTGTTCTTATCAATAAGTTGCATAAATTGAACACCTGAAATGGATATGTGTTCTCCAGCCCCTTCAAATTGTCATTTGACCCATTTTAGAATCCTTGAGGTTCCTTAAAGGAAATCTCTGTTGAAAGTATTTCCATTTCCCCCTTTTTTGAATACTTAATTTTCAGTTTTTCCCTCTGTCAAATGCCAAGTGCTTAACACAGTGTCTGGCACACTGTAGGGACTTAATAAATCCTTCCATGCTTCATCATTTCAGGAAGCTAACCAAATTCATATGTTAAATTCATATTTAATATTCCATTCATATATTACATTATCAGGCCATATTATTCTTCCTCTTTTAGACAAACTTTAGGTAAAGAAGTGGTTCAAGTTTCTTTCGCATATTCTGTTATTTTTTTCTAAAGCAACCAAGTCTTAGTAATCACAAAGTCATTTGAATGGCCAAAGATTGCTCTCTCTAGATAACAACTAGAGATTCTTGTTAACAAGTAAACATTTGTAACTTAATTGTCACGCAGTTTCTAAAGCAAGAGTGAAACTGCTCATTTTTTGCATTAGTATACATATATACATACATATAGGTAAATGTATGTTTATATATATATATACATATATATGTATATATATGTATATATATATATATGAATGTATAGTAATGTGGATATATAGGAAAATAAAGAAAACAAATACCTTAAAGCAAATTCACCAAAAATGTTTTATTAAAATGTCTTAATGTTTTCTGATTCCTCATTAACCTTACATTCTAAAGTCTAAATCTTTTCAGAGTACCTATATGACTGCTAAAACCAATAAGTCCACATTTAAAAAACTCATTTTAAGGGTCTTGCTTGCTATGCTGGACTTTATGGGCATATAAAAATATCTGTTCATAGATCCTGGCCCAAGGGCTATGAAAACAAACAAACAAAAAAACCCACTAAAACTATATTTTAATTTTGGTGTCTGACACCCTAAGGCTAAGGTGGTATATATCTCAGAAGAAGGAAAATCTGATAATAATGGCATAGCTCAAGGAAAGAAAAAAGATGCATTTCTAAGAAACTGCCCAAAACCCCATTTTGAAATTATTGCTTTCATTTAATGCTTAGCTTTTAGTGTTTATATCAATGGTATCAGCAGCAGGCCCCAAAGCAGAGACCCCCTAAAATCCTAAAGGAATATCTATTGCAAGAGTTCAAGAAAGGTCATTTTACATCTACCATAATTCTGCTCATTTGAAGTGGGAGTTACTAGCAAAAAATTATAACAAGGATAATAATCCAATAGATAAATGATCCATTTGTTATTCCTTACTTTCAGTATGCAACTACCCCATCTAATTTTAAGATACACAGACACACAAAAACATATACATGTATGTATATTTATGTATGTATATGTATATATATATATGTCTATGTATGTATATATTCTTCTATTCTATCAACCCAAATACTGGTAGTTGTTATCTATAGTTAGCTAGATCACAGCCATGATTCATTAATGAGTTCAATATATGTCTTACAATTGTTCTCTCCTCTTCAACATCTTTCCTCGTACTAAGGGATTCACCATACATAATTGATTTACTCTCAAATATATTAATTTCCTCAGCTTACTCACTTCCCGTGAGGTAATCCTCAGCCACATCTCAGTCACACACAGATGATCATACCCTCAATCTAGCTATCACCTACTTTGACTCATATTTTATGAGGAAAAATGAAACTATTTGCTTTGAACTCTCTTCTCTCCTTTTCCCCATCTCCTTTCATGTGGATACCTTCTGCCACTTTTTTCTTCTTCATTTGTCTTACATGAAGTAGACTTATGCTATACCAAGTTTAAGCCCTCCACTTTTTCAATCCTTTCCATTCCTTTCTCCTCCAAAAGACTGTCCCCTCTGCCATCTCTACTCTTTCACTTATTTTCTTTCTTTTCCTATCTACTTGTTCCTTGTCTACTGCCTACAAATACAACCATATTTCCCTTATCTTGAAAAAATCCTTACTTGATCTTCCATCTCTATTATCCTTTAGATCTTCTATCATTTGTAGCTAAACTTTTTCCCCCCTGAAGAAATTGGGGGTAAGTGACTTGCCCAGGGTCACACAGCAAGGAAGTGTTAAGTGTCTCAAACCAGATTTGAACTCAAGTCCTCCTAACTTCAGGGCTGATGCTCTATCCACTGTGCCACCTAGCTAACCCTGTAGCTAAACTTCTTGAAAGAGTCATGTACAATAAAGACCTCCATTTTCTTTTTTATAATCCAAATTCTGATCTTATAATTCCAATGAAATTGCCCTGTTCAAAAAATGCTGATTATACAGTTATTAAAATCAATGGCCTTTTCTCAATCTTCATTCTCCTTGACCTCTCCACAACCTTTACTATTATTATTCACTCTCTCCTCAATACTTCTTTTTTCTAGATTTTCTTCCTACCTACCTTTTTTTCTCTCCATTGCAGTGTACTTCTCCAGATCATGCCTTTTAACCAGGAATATGACCGTGTTTTTTCACATTTTTCCTTAAACTTCTTCATTTAGTAATCTCATCAGTTCCCAGGGATTTAATTACTCTCAATGCTGATTATTCTTACATCTAACTTTCCTTTCTAAATCTCTTTGTTGACCTTCAATCTTGACTATCCAACCACTTTTCAGGTATATCGTGCTGGATGCTTAGTAGACATCTTAAACTCAATATGTCAGAACAAAACAACCTTCCTTGTTACTGTGTCATTTTCCTAGTCTCTTAGCTTTGCAAATAGGACTCATTCTGGATTCCTTTCTCTAATCCCACAATTGCAAGTACTTGCCAGGCCTGTCAATCTCACTTTTACAATACCTCTGAAATATATCACCTCTTCTCTGATAGCACCACTAATTTAGTATGAGGCCTCATTACCTGATCTCTTTCTCAAGTCTCTTCCCATCCATTTAGCTACTAAAGTGATTTTTCATGGAGTGACCATGTCACTCCACTATCAATAAACTCCAGTGACTCCCTTTTTTCTCTAAGAGAAAATAAAGTGATATTTCTAAAATTTAGGTTTAACAATGTCACTCTACTACCAATAAACTCCAGTGGCTCTTTTTTTTTCTCTAAGGGCAAATACAAAATATTCTGTTTAACATTCAAAACTCTTTATAATCTACTTCCATTCTATCTTTCCAATCTTTTTTCTACTTAAACCCTACTCCCCAACACATACTCTTTTATCCATTAATACTAATATCCTGGCTGATTAACAAACAGGAATCTTTTTCTCTTAACTGGACATTTTCTATGGCTGTCTCTTATGCCAAGAACATGCTCTCACTCCTCTGCTCTGACTATTGACTTCACAAGCTTTCTTTAAGTTTCTTTTTTTTTTTTAAATTAAAGCTTTTTATTTGCATAACATATGTATGGGTAGTTCTTCAACATTCACCATTACAAAGCTTTCCATTACAAATTTTCCTTCCTATTACCCTCCCCTCTCCTAAATGGCAGGAAGTCCACTACCTGTTAACTATATTAAAATATTTGACAAGTAGAATATATGTATACATGTTTCCATACTTATCTTGCTGTGCAAGAACAATCGTATCTACATGAACAAAAAAATCTGAAAAAGGAAACCCAATGCAGGCAAACATCAATAGAGAGCATGAAAATGATATGTTGTAGTACATATCTCATGTGCCTCTCTCTGGGTGTATATGGCTTTCTTCACTGAACAATTGGAACTGTTTTGAAACATCTCATTGTTGAAGAGAGCCATGTCCATCAGAATTGATCATCATATAGTATTGTTGTTGCCATGTATAATGATCTCCTGGTGCTGCTCGTTTCAGTCAGCATCAGCTCATGCAAGTCTCTCTAGGCCTCTCTGAGACAATTCTCTATATATTTTAGAAATTAGGCCTTTATCAGAACTTTTAAATGTAAAGATGATTTCCCAATTTGTTGCTTCAATCTTGTCTGCATTAGTTTTGTTTGTACAAAATTTGTTTAATTTAATATAGTCAAAATTATCTATCTGGTGTTCAATTAAGAGTTCCAAATCTTCTTTGGACATAAATTTATTCCATCTCCACAGGTCTGAGAGGTAAACTATCCTATGTTCCTCTAATTTGCTTATAATATCACTCTTTATATCT
>JAJPUD010016499.1:0-27441 GCA_023553655.1 Myrmecobius fasciatus
AAAAAAAAAAAAAAGACAACACACATTCCTTGTGGGTTCATAATTAATTGAAATTCATCTTTACTATGTCCAATCTATGGATATGCATTGTCACCAAAGTAATGCTTACAGAATATAACTGATAAAAGGCAATCTGAAGTAGGTATTGGCAGTTGAGTTTTTTTTTTTTTTAAGAAAGACTGCACAATCCAAACCAGACAGGAATCCCAAGGGAAAAAAAATAAAAATTAAAATTAAAAAATTAAAAAAATTAAAAAAATAAAAAAAAGAAAGACTGCACAGATTCAATATTTCTTTAAAATCAAACACATATCAAACAAATTAAAGTATGTTTCTTGGAATATCCTATCTTATATTATTGTTATTATATTATAATATTAATAGCATTTTCAAATATGCTATCTTCACATTGTTTGGTTTAATGTAAATAATAGGCTATAATTTCCTTCCTTTTAAGTAGGAACTACTATAAAACTATTTAAGAGCATGACAGGTAGGGAGAAAAATTTAAAAAAAAAATGACAAGTGACCCAAATATTAAACCTGAATTACAATTTAAGTTTTGCCAGAGGGGTTGTGAAATTCTTATATTCTCAGTAAAATGGAGGTGAGGGGTGGAACCCACTAAATCAGTGAGTATTGCATTATCACTACCTTTATGCTCTTTTCTAGTTTTGTATACCCTCAAAACATCAGTTGGAGAGATGAGAAAACAAAGAATACAAGTAAGCATCCAGTCATCTCAACAGGCATTTACTCATACATCTCAAACAATAGAGATTATTAATAATGATCATAATGATCATCATCATCATCATCATCATAATACATGGGAATTTCTTATCTATCTTGATTTCCACCAAACCAAACTACTTTAATCTGTACAGTATCCCCTTCACTTAAAATTATTTATTTATCTGAAAAAACTTAATAAAAGTCTTAAACTCAAATAAAATGAATGTTTTACTGACTCTGTGTACTATTTAATGTCATTGATTCTTTTAAAAAATTTCCTGAACCCCATAAAAAATGAAAATTTGTAGCATTCCAATATGAAAAATAGATATAGGTTTTTCTTAATGGAAAAAAATAATAGTGACTTTTGATAATTAGCGAGCTTTACAAGTTAAGCCTGAGACCACAAACTAACCTGAGAAACTCAGTTTTTGTCCTTCACCCAAAAGGCATTGTGCCTTGCTCTAAAGACCCTAAATGAAATGTTCTCTTGATAAAGACATTCTATAACCTGCCAGCAGCAATCACGAGATGCATTATCTATGACTACTACACTACTTCTGCTTCCTAAAACCAACAATTTATGCTTCTACAGTATTTTGCACCAACCTAGTTTAAATCGAAAACATAATAATTAATAATAATCATTTTTTAAAATCAAGCCATTCCAACAATGAGCAACTAAATATTTTGTCACTACAGATGTGAAAAGATACAATGATATCAATATAGGAAACAACAGACGTTTGTCTGCACAGACAACAAATTTTGCAACTCAAGAGCAGGCCCAAAGTCAAGATAATAAAATTAAAACCTGCAGCCATTTAAAAACTAGTATTAATCCACCCCCTGGAGCATAGTCTCCTTGTCCAAGTAGTCAAGAGAAAGAATTAACAAATCCCTATGGAAAAAGCAATGTGTCCCTCTGGAATCTAACAGTGTCTGGAAAATAAAAGCTTCCTACTAAGAGTCAGCAGTGGAATTATTCAACAATCTCCAAGACAGCTTGCTCCAGCCTGTCTTTTGAGTTAGATCTTAAACTTTAGTCTCAATTATCCAAGACTAAAAGGTCACTGTACTATACTATCACAGTACTCTAGGGAGAAAGACTGTGTTTAAAATATTTGCTCTTTCCTGAGTAAAATACTTGCTTCTAGAAGTTCAACAACTTGGACTTCTAGGAATGCCACATGAAAATGAAGTACTATCTGCATGTTATAACTACTAACGCCAAATACCCTTTTCCCAATTAACACTGTAATCTGTCAATAAATTACTGACATACAGTAGGTGCCATATAAATGTTTGCTGATTGATGGAAATAAGATTCTAGTTTTCAAAAGTGAGCAAAAAGAAATCACCAATCGTATCTTAGAGAATGAGCTCTTATCTTTGATGCATATAGAACTCACTTTCTATTGTTTTAAAAGGTTCCTGAAACATAATGCACCTAATTACTAAAAAGATATTCCAGAGAAAAAGTTCAAGTTTTTGTTGTTTGCAGGACAACAGCTAAAAAGCTTACACAATCCACAGAGAATTAATATTCTCCCACTACACACCAAATCCCAGTCTTTTCATTATCCATGCATAGTTCTCATGGAAAGCTAAAAGCCCAAACAATCCCCGCTGAAATGACAACCTCACACTTCATTCAAAATCTCTTGATCCATTTGCAGCTCCAGCAGAAAAACCCCTAATACTTTTAAAAAACCCCGGGGGGGGGGGACAAACTCTAAATTAGTAACCCACAACACTGTCGCAAAGCGCACCAGAGGATCTAACGGTGGACAGATCTGTCCAAGACAGCAACAGCCCACATAAAGTATTTTGCCTAAATGTAGTTCACAGTTCTGCTTTCGACACTGTGACGGCCATTCTACTCTTCTTGTATCAAGCCTGAATGCTGTTTGCAAAAGTGCATTAATTTTTTTCTAAAAAGTGGATTGTTTTTAGAGGGGTTTGGGAAAGTGGGGGGCACGGGGGGGGAGGGTTGAAAATGTGAAGAGAGTGGAGCATCGCTTAAAGATCTGCAATTTATTTTCTGCTTCGGGTGAAACTGACTGACGCTTCCCAAAGACGCTACATACAGTTCACTTTGCACATCCTCACTTTTCCTCCCCACCCTGTCTCCATGTTGCTAGGCAGGCCTTCCAGTCTCGCATCGAGTACTTAACGTTAGGGTGTCCGTCTAGGAGGCGGTGAAAACGACCCCCCACCCCAGTCTTTCAATGTGCATTCAACGATCTGCCCAGAGCCAAACAATACACACCCGGCGGGGACTCAGGGGCACCACTCGAGTTCCCTGGACCCGCACCGCTTCCCCCCACCCCGGAAGAGGAGGTCGTCAAACTCCGGGGGCAGGGGCCAGGAAGGGCTTGCTGGTTAGACCACCACTTGCCAGCCCTCCTCTCCCAGGGGCGAAGGGTCAGCTCCCCAGGGAGGGCGCCTTCCTCTCTATTTTCCAGTGATCCAGGGGCAGCAGCAGCCGAGCCTGTAGGAAAAAGCTGAGGGAGAATATTGGGGGACCTCGGAGCTGAAACAAGACTCCTGGAATTGGGTCAAGTGTGGACGCCGCAACCGCCCTCCGCCCGAGAAAAGCACCCTAAGGAGAGGAGATCCGAGGAAGGGGCGAAGGCAGACCCTCGACCCCCGACGGCGCGCACGGAAGCAGAGCGCAGTCCCGAGCAAAGAGGCAGCACGCGCGCTTGCCAGTTAGGTTTGCAGCGGCAAGGCTGCGGGGCAGGGGCTGGACTCCGCTAGCCGCAGCTACAGCCGTGGCCAAGCATTAGTAGAAGCGGCCGGTGGTGACAGGAAGAGAACGGGGGCAGCACGCACACGCCCCTAGCCCAGCCCCCAGGCTCTTTACCTTCCCCGCAGCTTAGCTCCGCTGATTGCGCGGCCTCCGCACTCCCCGCAGACACCTCGGAGATGGATGCGCGGGCCTCAGCCCCACCGCCTTGCTGCCCTTCTTCTCAGCGTCGGCGTCCTCCTTCTCCTGCCACTACCGCCGCTGCTCTCCCGCTGTCCTGCTCGCAGCCCCCAGCTTCCTCCAACTCCGCTCTAGCAGCCGCCGGCGCCTGCTCTCCACCGGAGCTCCCCGTAGCCCCGCGCCGGCCCCGCCTCCAGCCCGGCCCCCCGGCTCTCCCCTCCTCCGTGCCGTCTCCCAACCAGTGCCCAGGCCACCGCCCCTTCCCCCGCCTCCCTCCCGGCGCCGCCGCCGTCGCCACTCACCGAGCTGCCCACTGCCCGCCGGCCAATGAGTCCCCGCGGGGGGTGGCGGAGATCCGGGCCCGCCGGCCCCTTCCTGCGCCGCGCCCAGCCCCCTGCGCCGGCTGGGCCTAGGGCATGCTTCTTTTTCCTCCTCCTCCTTCTACCTTCCTCCTCCAGCCAGCCGGCAAACCTGCTGCAGCTTTCCCTGGCGTCCTTCGGGCGAGGAGGAGGAGCGGAGCTGGGTTTGTGGAAAGCTCCGCTCCAGCCCCTCTGGACTAGTGCCCGTGAGCGCGCTGAATCCCCGCCTCGCGCGACTTGGGCAGCTGGCCTGGCCGCCCCCGGCCGGAGCTCGGGACTGAGCAGTCAGTCCTTTGGGCACCTTGGAGGGGCGAAGTGCAGCCGGCTAGTGCATATTCCTCGGATAGGAGTCTATTCCCCCTCTCCACCTTCCACCTTTATATAAATTTCCCCGTCACTTCCCACTCCTTGACCCAGTCTCGTTGGAGCTGACCTGGGTAGGGTGCCCATTGGCCAACGTTTGTGCTTCTTTGATACCCGTCGTCAGAGTATGCATAAAGACCTAGCTAATTGCCTTAGAGTAGTGAGAAAAAAACTGAGAAGGTAAATTAGTGGGTCTAGCTAAATGCCCCTGGCCGTATATCCATGGGGCTTGGCATCTCATTGAACCTGAGATTGAGTGCATTTGTAAAGGAATATAAATTTTATAAGGGCAGAATGGGAGGAGGGGAAAGGAGAGTGTGTGTGTGTGTGTGTGTGTGTGTGTGTGTACACGTTGATTAAAACCATCCCCTCTTGTGGTATTGAAGCAAATGTAGGTCACTCTGTAAGGCAGATTGACCCCGTTATTGCTAATTGTCTCCTTACCAGGTTCCCCAATCCCACCCGGGGATGTGGTTGGAGCAATGGAGGGGGGTAGGGAAGGAAGGAGGAATAAAAGCCAACTTGATTTTTGTGGTTGGCATTAAGGTTGGTGTTGGTTTCCCCAGCCCAAATGGAAGAGGGCCTACATTTATATGTAAAACCAGTATCTCGTTTCCTATTAAATATTAGCCAATTAAAACATGAATTTCCCTCACCCCACCCTCTTTTTAAAGTAGCTCTAAAACTTTCTTCCTGCAAAATTGCAGGACAAAGTTCTTTTTGGCCTTCCCTAAAACTTGAATTAAAGGCCCTGTATTTCCTGCCAAAATAGAATGGGCTAGCATAGAATACTTTTTTAAAAATACTAGTGGGCAGAACTAATCAGTATTGTGAGTCCTTTTGAATGAGACAATGCTAGGTCACTTTTCAGGGCAATAGCTTTGTGAAAAATGATGCACATTTGAAAACTTGGAATAATGGGGAAGAAACACAAGGAGGGGGAAAGAGGAGTCCACTTAGAGTCACTCTCAGCTCTGTTGCTAGCTAATAATTCTGGAATAGTCACCTTTCTAGGCCTCTATCTCCACAGTGGTGAATTGAGGAGGGTTTGGAGTCTATCACCTCCCAGACAACCCGGCTATTCTGTGACTCTGGTATTGGCTTTTTGAGGGGGGAAGGAGGAGCTCATGCTGGCTCATGATTCTCAGATTTTTTTTCTTTTTTTTTTTGTTCCCTTAGGATCATGATTTTTCTGAAACCCACAAACAGCATGTGCAACATAATTATTCAGAAGAATGGAGGGCGGTATAAATATATTAAGTTTGGTCCTGAATTCTGCATAAGCCTGCATAAAAAAAAAAAATTTAACTACAAATCAAGTATGAAAGGATGCCTTCTAACAGTGTCATTGAAAAAAAAAAGTGTGAAAGGTTGTTTTCTAGTTATTTACTTGAGGTAGAAGGCCAACACAGAAAACTGAGCTAGGATGGTGAAAGCAGTTAGAAGGCTTCCTTGTTTAAACTTTTCCATTTCCTTGGGAGAATGCTGCTGAGTACCTCAAACCCAAAGCTTTATTTGCATTCTTGCCAAGCACATCCAAGTTTAAGGTACAGTATTTCTTGAATTCAGTCATTCATTTGCCCTAGCTTAGAATGAACATGATGGTAGAGATGAACATCCGATAATTCAGGAAGTACACTAGAATGATAAAATATCAGTAGCAAGGTTTTCTGATTTTCTTGTTTCCATTCTTTCTATAAAAAGTTTATAGATATTCAATGATCTGTCCTTCCTCCCAGAACAAGTATCCAAAGCAAGATTTTAATCTGGGATTTCCTAGACTAGAGCTGCTAAGTGGGGCAGTGAATGGAGCACTGGACCTGAAGACAGAAAAACTTGTTCCTGAGTTCAAATCTGTCCTCAGATGCATACTAGCTGTGTGAGCCTGGGCAAGTCACTTAATCTGTTTGCCTCAGTCATCTCATCTGTAAAAAGAGCTGGAGAAGGAAATGTCAAACTATTCCAGTATCTTTGCCAAGAAAACATCCCAAATGTCATATGATTTTGCATGACACTGAAATGACTGAACAACAGCTTCCTGACTAAACCAAACACACTTTCCATAATGCCAACCTGCTTATTTTCAAAGTTTGAATATTCTCAAATACTAAATGTTGAATATTCTTAGAAAATAGGAACATTGCAAATGCATAATTGACATTTTGATACTAAAACAAAATCTATTTTATTCATGGAGACCTTGGTGTATTTTGTCGTTGTTGCATATGAAGAGACACTAAGGTGACCTTAGTGGGCACATTTGTTACAGGGAGGCAGCCTGGGCTAGTGAAAAAAACACAGTTTGGAGTCACAGGATCTGAGTTTTAGTCTTGCCATTTCCTCCCTATATAACTTTAGACAAGGTCCTTCCTCCTCTCGGGGGCCTTACTTTCCCCATCTTTAAAATGATTTATTTGGACCAGATAGCATTTTGAGCCCTTTCCAGGCCTTAGAGTTTTAATCTTATGAATAAACATTTATGAATCTACTTTATCTTCCAGCAAATCTGAAATTAACAAAGCCACAAGCAATAGCAGTTACTGAATGAAAGGGTTACAGGGCCCTAGAGTATAAATATGTAAATTATAAATATGGTCCATTTAAAAGTGTATTGGTTTGGCAATCACTGAAGCCAGGTTGAAATCTATCTTTGCCACTAGCTACTTATGTGACCTTTTCAGGCATCTGAAAGATAAATAAGTTAAACTACAACCTTGATATGGAATTCAAATTGAAGAGGGATGAGGGGGAAAGCATTAACCTATATTTAAGGATCCCAGCAGGAAGTATGTTGGCTTTAAAATTAATTTTTTTTGGTATGATGGATGCATTATATTTGCTCAATGGATGGGGGGAGGGGGCCCACAACTGGAGGAGAGAGAATTTGGAAGTCAAATTTTTTAAAAGTGTTAAAAATAAGGCATTTTGAAATGGAATGCTATATATGTTTTGTTGGATTTTTAAATTTTAATTATTTTCCCATTATATTTTAATTTGGTTTGGGCTACATTCCTGAGTGGCCCATGGCCCCATGTTTGACACATCTAAACTGTTATTTAATCATGTCCAACTCCTCATGATCTTATCTGGAGGGTTTTTGGTACAGATATTAGAGTGGTTTGCCATTTCCTTTTTTATCTCATTTTACAAATGGGGAAACTGAAGCAAACAGGGTTAAGTGACTTGCTCATGATCACAAAGCTAGTAAGTGTGAGGCTGAATTTGAACTCAGGAATATGAGTCTATACTGCTTTATCAACTGCACTATCAACCTATCTCATATAAACTAGATCTCTCAAGTCCTAGTCTAAGTCTATGGTTAGAACTTCCATTCTATTTATTTGTGTCTATATCTCTTCCTGGAGAGTTTGGATGCTTTTTGTTAGTTTCTATGTGTCAGGCACTATGTTAAGAACTTTACAATATTATCTCATTTGATCCTGACAACAATTAGGTGATATTATTACTACCTCCATTTTATAATTGAGGAAACTGAAGCAGATAGATTAAATGACTTGCTCAGACATAGCTAAGTGTTTGAGTCTGGATTTGAACGCAAATCTTTCTGAATCCAGGACCAGTACTCTATCTATTGTGCCACCTAGATATATCTAATGGGTTTTTAATAAAAGCTTGCATAGGTGTATAGAGTGTTCAGGAAGCTCTAGGGCTTGCCATGCCTTTTTTAAGACTGCTCATCCACCTTTGGGGTCTGTCTTCATCTAACTCTCACTTATGACTCCAAGAAACTGTGGCATGCACAGTGATCATAAAAATGGTTTTTAAAAAAAAGGAAAAAAGGCAAAATGCAGAGCTCATCCACCGTATCCCATTCACCACCAGTATTCTTGACTTGTCCTGTCCTTGGACATGTGTCTGGAAGAGAAAGTGAAGCTGATAACTATGCATCCCTACATCCCCTAAATCCAATCCACACATGAGTTGAGACATTACCCCTCAATGACATTGTTCCTCTTCTAACAATAAAAATAAAATTTATAAAATTTAATATACAGACTTTTTGAAAGCACTTATTTAAAATGTGTATAGACACAAGAATTCAAGAAGGAAACAGTACTATGAATCTTATTAGTCAAATACCTCCAAGTCTGGTAGAGCAGTTCTTTCTTTTTCAACTCTAATGAAGTCAGACATTGCTGAAATATAGTTCCATAGAACAATTTGTTTACGTTTTTCTCTTAGTACAGCTATATTTTCTTCCCTAGATCTCCTGAAACTGAACATACTTGGTGTCTTATTTGCCTGTAAACCTGTGGAGAAATCAACCAGTATGAAATGGAATGTTGGACACCTCAGTAGTTTTAGCCAAGTTTTTCTCAATATGAGAAGTAATTCCTGGTAGTTTTAAAACCACATTATGGAATTTGTCTCTGTGCACATGTGTATATACATTGGAGGTGGGGGCTACTCTGTAATTTCATTGATATAGGTAAATTGTGGTGAGAAACTTTTTGTATAGACGTAAAAGAGCACCCTATTCACAACTTAAAAGAGTTTTAGAGGATTGTATGAGGTAGGGAAAGGTTAAGGACTTGCCCAATGTCACAAAGCCAAGTTATTACCAAAGTAGTACTAGGTACCAGTTTTCCTGACTCCCAGGCCAAAACATATATATGTGTATATATTAGATGTATGTTATAAATTAAACATGTACATAAATACATGTTTCATATGTATAATATGTGTTTTGATCTGGAAGTCAGGAAAATTGGTATCCATTATCACCTTTGTTATATCCTGGCCTTTTGTTTCTCTTGGCAAGTTCCACCCCAACCTCTCCCTCTCCTTCCCTTTCTCTTTCTCTCTCTCTCCCCCCTCTCTCCCTGTATGTGTGTGTATACACACACACACACAAATATATGTAGATGTATATAACCATATATATATATGTATATACATATATATGTATACACATACATATATATCCATATGTATGTATACACATACATATATATATGTATGTTACTCTGATTACCTAGTGAACATGGATTTAAATGATAGACCATGCACTGTATATTACATGCATATGTAGCTATATGTATTTGCATGTATTTGTATTTATATATATGTATGTAGTATGTGTGATTACTAAGAAACAGTTAAAGAAATTGATTTCATAGGAAAGTCTCACCTCTAAGCACCATTCCAACCTTAGTGAACATGTCTTAGAGCATTGCCTGAGGCATCAAGAGATTAAGTGACTTCCAGATTCCCACCTCTAGCTAGCCAAAGAACAGGATTTTTTTTTTTTTTTTTTTTATTCCCAGGCCTCCTTCAGGTCTTCATACCCAGCATTTTCTCCACTACACCATGATGATTTACTCAGAAATTGCTGATTGTAAGTGCTAGGGGACCAAAGAGCAAAACACAGACTCTTTTTGTAGTGGAATGTTCATCTGGTAAATGTGGCTATCCTAAAGTCATTTAGGGAATTGCCAGTTTTAGCAAAGAAGCAAATCTGAAACATCCTGCATTTCTAAGAACACTCACATTCTGTAAATAAATTTAAGTAGCAAAAGAGATGAGAAGAAAAAGCAGGGGGAAATAAGACAAAAATCACCCTCTGGGAGGTTTTAATGCTAGTGAAATAAGTCTACAATGGCATATCTGCCTATAAGGATGACCATAGTGCTATGACAGCTAGGTGAATAAGTGGATTTGGATGACATATACCCAATACTACCAACTAAGAACAGAGACATACTAGTGCAGTAGATAACCCTGATCATGAAATCTGTATTAGATAAGCAAACTGCTTAAATGGATCTTTCAAAAATTAAATCCTAGCCTTTGTTCTCTTAAGAGTGGCTACAAAGCTGTCAGTATATCTAACTCAGAGTATTCAGGCAGATTCTTACAATAATGGAAGCATATTATCTTCTCTTATCAATATGATATAATCTTATCAAAACCTAGCTAAGGAAATTGTTAAAATTAAATAAAGATGTATTCTTAAAGTATTGTCTTTTACTGAATTAGTATCTTTAATGTGGAAATTGCCTATGTGTTCTCAGAATTTAACAAGTATTTTTTATATTTAAGTATTAGTCCAAAACACACTCTAAAAGGCTTAATTACTGATATGTCTTAGATGTCTTTTTTTTTTTGCATCAGACTTTTTTTTATCACTAATTTATTCCAGACGCGCATCCCTTTCTTACTCTACTTTATGGGGAAAAGTCATTAAGCTGAATTCATGCTGTACACATATGCTATTAGTCTGCTCTTATTCTGTCTGCTACACAATACTCCTTACCTGATGAGTAATTATACCAGATATATGCACTAAAGGAGGGACTTTGCCCCCCCAAAAAAGATGAAAATAGAAGTTTGCCAAATGAAAGAGTATTTGAATGGTGAAACAAGGCTAATAAAAATAATTTTCTTTTCTAATATGGTTGATTCTAGTTTCACTCTCTCTGGGTCAGATTCTTCTTTATTGCCATTGATTCAAGCCCCCACTGCTGTTCCCTTCCCTTTGTTAGGGATTCAGCAGCGCAACTCCCAAATCCATTTAAAATAAGATTGGCTTTTATATAAAGATCTTTAGTCCAAAGATACAGAAAGAACAAAAATACTTCTTCCAACACCTGAGAACACAATCACTCTTCTCACTCCCATACACACCTAAAGTGATGGGGAGGGAGAGATTCAATTCTTACATATTTGCCCTACTGTATTCATATTCATGACTATTGCCTGCCCCTAAGCTACCTTTGGGCTGGGTTCTGGAAGGATACTCCGGCTTGTCTCTACTCATGCCTCAGGGCATTGATGCTGCCCAGGTTGTAAAACTTGGATGCTGGAAATCCACTGGACCCTTCAGTACTCACTTTAATACACTCCCCTCAAAACACTGAGCCCAAGAGACCATAATTAAAGCCAAGTGAACTTTTTGAATACCTCTATAGGCAAAAAGCCCACTTTTAACAAGTGGTTAGTATACCAAAACTAGTTACAAAATATCTACGTGTTATACAGTTTGAATCTCTCTAGTCATTTCCTTATCATGTCATCCTGGTTCTCCAAAGACAAGCTTCCTCATTCTTCAAGTGGAGAAACACTATGTTCAGTGGGTTTAGATATGCTCCAGATCCCAGCTATATCTTAATGTGTAAAACTAATAACTCAGTGAGGAACAGATATTATTATCACAAAACTGGAAAGTGAGTTGCCCAGAGTCCCATAGCTAACCAATACCTAAGTTAGGACTGGAAGCCATTTGGTTTGTTTAATCAAGTCAAAAAGCATTTATTAAGTGCTATCTATATATCAGAGCACTATACAAAGCCCTAGACATGCTACTTTGTGTCTGTCACATTGTAGGTGGTAAATATAATAAATAAATATTGATTGATTGATTGATTATTTGAAACCATTCCCCAAACCTAAAATGTGCTTTTTTCTTTTTCTACCCATTTCCTCCCATACTTTTCCCAACTCTACTTTCTGCTTGTTTCTCATTGTTCAAAACTCACATCTTTCAGGAAATCTTCCCTGAAAAACTCCACAGGGACTATGACCTTAAAAAGCAGCCCCCTAGCCTCAGGCATTTTCAACCTCTGAGAGGGATCACAAGATATGTAACTGGGAGCTGAAATCATCTTTGAAATCATCTCATCCAACATTCTCATTTTTAAAAAGGGGGTAGATGGGGAGGATTTACAGTATGAAAGATGTTTATTCAACCTTCAAACCCAGGTCCTCCACCTCCCAATGCTGTGCCCTTTATTAAGCTACAGTGACTCTTAATATTAAATGAATTCGAGTTCATTGAGGAGAGTGACCAAAGAGGTTGGTCAGGGAGAGGTTGTTAACCAATGGGTATTAAATGCCTACCAGATGCCAGTACTGGAGAAGAAAATAATTCCCTTAGGCAGCCTACATTTTGTTGGGCATAAAGGTAGAAAAGTCCAACTTCTTCAAATCACAAAAGAGTTAAAATGCATAGTGTATCCTAGAAGTCACTTATGACTGGAACCTAAGAGAGCTAGGGAAGAGAGTAAATTACCAAATTGAGATCAAAAGAAGGTAGGGAAGGCTTTAGGATGACACTCCTTCCAGTCTTTTTACAACAAAAATAATGCAGATGGCAATCACAAATTAGGCCGGTTAACGGGTGGGGGGGATATTAATTATCTCTTAGCATATAATTTGGCATTAATTGACCTTCATTTGAAAACTTCAGTATAGTAGGGGTATATACAAGATGCTCAGGAGAAACTCCACCAGGAGGAAGAGTTGTTAAGAAAGTAGATAAGAGGATGACTCAGAAAACTTGACTTACTTTACAATTCTTCCAAAGAATAACCTTGGTGCCACCTTTGGTAAGCAGTTTCCCAGCAAGCTGAAGACCACAGCTCAAGTAGTTCATTTGCATTAGAGTTGTTGGTATTCATGTGTAGATTGCGTTATAATCATCTTTAAACTCTGCCTTTTTCCTGAAGCTGATAGGCACACCAAAAGGCAATTGTGTTCCTTTTGTCTGAAGGCCTGAATCTACAGACTGCTAAAGTTCTCATTGAACTAAAGAGTTTACTTGTCTAAGAATCCGGACACATCCTGCTTCCCTTCAATTCAATTCAATTCAATTTTCTAAGTGAAAGGGATTGTGCCAAATTCTACTCCAGAATAGGGATTGGAGGTTATAGTTATAAATAATGACAGTGATAAAAATAGCAAATAAAATTTTAATTATATATGTATGAACTTTTAAAAATAGATAAGCAAATACATAGATGTTTAGTCTGTTATGACCAAAAGATGCACTTAAAATTCAAATACTAAACCACAGTATATGTATTATGTATGCATGTATGTATTTGCATTTATGTGTGTGGGTATATTTCTTCAATATTCACATACCAATGTGTGCACATATGTGTATATACATGTATAATATACATGTGTGTGGAATAAAGTAAAGTGTAAATTTGATACATATTTATCTTTTAGAATTTTCTGGAAAATATAGATGCATCTGTAAACACATATTCATCCATGTATATTCATTACCTGCTGGTCATTTAGAATTCCTTGCTTTGGATGATAATTTGCACAGTTTATATAAGCAATATAAGGATCTGTGACTTGCACTTAACTGTTATCCTACGAAACACTGTTTTGTTTTAGAAAATGTAACAATTTCGTTTAGGTCTAGTTCAATGAGGTTAAAAAAAAAAGAATTGGTCAGGGTTGGTTCACTAAATAGTGTTTACTGAAAATAAATAAACACAAAAACTTTGGTTCAGTTAAAAAAATTTAGATTCAGTTTGAGATTTCACAGATGAATGCCATTCATTCCAATTTTTAGTTCAGAGGTAAAATATTAAAGCATTGGGGCTAGACAACTCAATGTAGTAATTCAACTAAAATCCTATCTTTACAGGAAGGCTTTCTCAAGCTCTTTTAATTCTAGTGCCTTCTCTCAGTTAATTATTTTCTTTTTATCTTGTATATAGCTCATTTGTACATAATTGTTGTCTTCCCCCATTAAACAGTGAGCTTCAGGAGAGTGAGGACTGTTTTGTAACCCCAGTCTTTACCACTTAGTAGGTGATTAATAAATGTTTATTGACTCTCAGACTGACAATTCCCAGAAGGAAACATCCTACCGGTGATCATCATACAGCTGAAGTTTCTCATTAGAATAATCAAGTTCTAAAGAAGGGAGAGTGTCCCTCACTACCAATCCACTGAGTGCCTGCTGTGTCCAGACCACTGTAAAACAGAGTAGGGCCTAGGTTTAGGAGAAAAGTGTAGCTTATAACTAATTCTGTAGTTCCACCACTCTGGGATATTTATTTCTAATCCTCAAGGACTTTACAATCTAGGTTAGAATACACAACATTACAGTCACAAAAGAATTAAGAACATTTACAAAGCATTATGTGAATGCAGATGAATATATCTGGTGTTCTACTTTGGACATGCTAATGTTGTGATGAATATATTTATCAACATCCTTTCAAATCTCTTTACCATTTCTTAGAAGACTTGTGAGACCTGATTATCAAAGAAACGTGTATATGCATATTAAATGTTTTTCCTAGGGCAATTAAGTATTGCTATACTTTGTTTTATACCAGGGATTTCATGAACCCTAGAGGTACTAGGGAATTCTTACAAGATCAGAAATCCCATATGAATCCAATATTGTCATCTTGATCTTTGTTGTAAAAGTTGTAAATTTTCTCTCAGGCTTTCAGGCTCTGGAAGCTATAAAACAACAGATCTGAATTCTAATCCTTTTTAGGCACTGGCCATATGATTTGGGTAAATCACTGATCTGTTCCTCAATTTTCTCATCCATAAAATGAAGGGTCCCTGAAGTGCATTCTATCTACAAACCTGTGATCTTATGATGTCTTGATATCCTTTTAACTGAGAATCTTGCCTCATGTTTCACTGAAAAATCAGAAGCCATTCGCTGAGAATTCTTCTTGCCTCTTCTTCATTTCATATTACTCACATGCCTCTGCTATTTTTTCCTTTATCTGTGGCTCAGATGAAGAGGTAACCCTTATTACCAGGAGTAACCATTCTATATGCACAAGCCATTTCATTTTATCCAGGAAATTGCCCTTCTATAATCTCTCACCTATCTTCATTTTCTTCCTTTCTACTGGCAGTGTCCCTATTGCATATAAATATTCCTATCTCTTTTTCCCATCCTCAAAAAAATTCTTGCTTGATTGATCCTCTCTACTAGCTATTGTCTCATATCTCTCCTTCCCTGACTCATCTCATCGAGAAAGCTATCTACAATAGAGATCTATATTTCTTCTCCTCTCATTCTCTTAACTTTCTATAGTCTGACTTCCAACCTCATCATTCAACTGCAGCTGTTCTATCCAGTTACCCTAATTTCTCTGCTGACATCCAGTCTCACATCTCCAATTGTCCTACATCCAACATGTCCAAAATCAAACTTAATCATTTATCTTCTTCCCCCTCCTCCCCAATCCACTTCTGAACTTGCCTATTACTATTTGAGGGCACCACCATCCTTCCTGTCATCCAGGCATGCAACCTAGGTGTGTCATGCTTGTTTCCTTATTCCTCAAATAATCTGTTGCCGAATCCTGTCCACTTTACTTTCCTAACATCTCTCCTTTGCATCTCTTTCTCTTGTCTGACACTGGCACCAACCTAGTGAAGACCCTCATCACTGCCCACTATTTCACTAGTCTGGTGCTTGGTCTTACTGCCTCATGTTTCTGTCTACTCCAATCCATTCTTCACTCAACTAAAGTACAGGACTGATCATATCACTATCTGTTCAGTAAACTCCAGTAGCTCTCTAAGAACGAATATAAAACTCTACTGGCATTCAGAGACGTTTATAACCTGATCCTCTTTTACCTTTCCAGTTTTCTTTTACCTTACCTCATTCTCCTCCACAATTCAGCAGCTTTGACTTCCTTGCTGATCCTCAAACAAGCTGCTCCTTCTCCTGACTCCAGGCATTATCTTTAACTGTCTCTCATGCCTGGAGTATACTTTCAACTCACCTTCCCCTTTTGGCTTCATGTTCCTACAAAAGTAATAGCTGTGTTTTCCTAGCCAAGTAGAATTCTGTAGATCTTGTAGAATGACATATTTTTTTTCTTTCTCTGCTAAAGAAGTAATAGCAAAATATTTGCCATTGCATGTGGCAAAATAAAAAGGAAAAAGTTAGGGAGTTCCATTGTATTCCTACAACATCATTAAAAGGGATTCTGCACAAAATCTGTCCTATAGAAATTAAAATGAAGCCCATAGCTAAGCAACATCAGGAGAGCAACAGACTCCTAGTTAGTTTTAAGCATCTGCTTCCCTAATGAAGTTTACAAGTCACCAAAGATCAGTATATCAACAGTGAAGAGGTTTGAGGACATTCTTTTCAAGATTGACGTATTCTTAAAATTTTAAAATTTGTGTTTTTTATTTGGGTTTGAAGTTATATGCAAATGGTCTCCCTCAAAACCTATTTGCTTCTCCTTATTCTGCTATTCTGCTATTTCTGTCCCTGGCACCAACATTCACACATAGGTGACTTCCTGATGTCATGTGTAATTCTTTTTTCCCTCTCATTTCTTTTGACCAGTTTCTAAGTCCTACTGATTTCATCTTATCAATATCATAGTCTTTTCCTTCTAGGAATTCAGTCTGCAAGGGGATATAGGACTCACATTTTGGAAATTGGGAATAAGACTTTGAGGTTAGAACTCAGTACCTGTGAATACAATGAAAGACAAAATAAGATATGTTCAAAGAGCACTGCTTTTGGAGTTCCAATCCAAATATGGCTCTGCTACTTATTAAATGTAAGTTTAGATCTGTCTGGAGCACCATGTCCTCCATCAACAGCTGTCAAACTCTGTGTTAGATAGGGATAATAAAAAGACAAAAGCAAATTAAACTCTGTCCTCTAGGAGCTTGCATTTTATAGAGGGAGGCAACATGTCCACAGAAAAGTAAGCACAAAATAAATATAAGGCAACTTTCTATTGGTTGAAGTGAAAGCACTAATAGTTGGGGACTTCAGGATAGGACATGTCTAAAAGGTGACACTTAGATTGAATCTGGAAGGGGGCTAGGCATTTTAAGAGTGCAAGGTGAAGAGTCTTGGGCTCTCTCCCAAAGCTTTTGGAGAAGGTCATAGAATGTTATTTTCAGAGAATAAAAAGTGGACCACTTAGGCTGAATTAAGAATAGCATGAGGAGGGATAATATATGAAACTGACAAGCTAGATTGGTATTAATTATAAGGGACTTTAAATGTCAAATAGAGAAATTAGGAGCCACTGGAGTTTCTTAAGTAGGAGAGGGACATGGTCAGAACTATATTTTAGGAATATCAGTTTGGTAGAAAATTTGTGAAGGAAAGATTGGAGACAATAGACTGGAAGGGAGGGAAGAACAACAATTAGGAGATTGCAATAGTCTAAAAGGTCAGAACAGATGAGGACCTGAACTAGGATGGGAGCCACCTACCTGAATGGAGTGAATAAGCCAATATAAGAGACTTTAAGGAGATTGAATAGACTGATCTTATAATGATTGGACATTAAGGAAGATGAAGCAGAGGCATTGAGTGAAACAAGAGCCTAGGATTACTCCAACTTTGTGAACCTGAATAAATGGAAAGATAGTGTTGCCCTTGAGAGAAATTAAAAAAAAAAAAAGGAAATATTCTTACATCCTTGTAATTGATGATGATGTAAATGATAAGCACACTTCCTTTACTCCTTAGGGAGGGATGTTTTTCATGAAACCATTCTCAACTATCACCCCTAATTGCCAACACAAACTGTCCTTTTATCTGCCTTTTAATGTTACAGTAGCAATTTCTGAGCTGTTTGGATCTTAAAGAGACAGTAATAGTCTCCGTAATTTCTGTAAGATAGGAATTGAAAGTAAGGGTTACATTTACCTTTATCTTTACCTCTTTCAGTCAGCAAAATTGCCAAAGTTTAAAATGGGAAACCTCTTTACTAGGAGCTTTTAATCTGGAGTCCATGAACTTGTTTAAAAATATTTGGACATATGTTTATATATAATTGGTTTTCTTTGTAATCTTATATATTTTATTACATAGACTTAAAAATATTGTTCTGAGAAAGAATCCAAAGACTTCAGACTGTTAGAGAGGTCCATAACACTAAAAACATTAAGAATCCCTGCCTCATACAAAAAGACAGGTCCATTTACAACAAAATATTTATGGCACTACTTTTTGTGGTAGCAAAGAACTGGAAACAAAAAAAGGTATCTCTTTATTGGGGAATGGCTAAACAAATTATATAACTGGAATATAATATTACTATTCTACAGGAAATAATGAATGTGCTGAATACAGAGAAACATGGGAAGATTTCAATTAATGAGTACAAAATGAAGTAAGCAGAACAAGGAAAATAATACGCCTAATGACAAATCAGAAGAAGCAAATAGTTTTGTTATAATAATCAAGCTTGGTCCCAAAGAAGAGACATAAGATAATAATGCCTCTCCTTTGCAGAGATAGGGGATTATATATAGTATCAAACACACACACATATATGCATGTTTATTTGGTGGAACATTTTTTTCTCTTTAAAAAAAATTCTTAGGAAAGGATTCTGAAAAGATGATGGAGTAAGTAGATCAGAAAATTCCAAGCTCTCCAGATTTTCCCCACAAGCAAAACAAAATTACTCCCCAGGGCAAATATAAACCTGTGAAAAACAAATAAGACTTAAGGAAGAACAGTGGTTCTTCGTGAACAACCAGAGAAGAACTGAAGAAAGACCCCAGGATGGAGTTTCAGACCATGTAAAGTTTAAACACTTACAGACTAGCTGGATTCTGGGGTAGCCTTAGTCCCAACAACAGGAACTTTCACTTCACAGACAGTGCAGAGAATCAGAGGTCTAAGTCCAATGAAGAATGAGGAAATCTCTACTGATAAGGAATACTAGACCCACCTGTGCTGCTGAGATATGGCCTTGGGCAAAAAGGCACCAGCACATGCAGGTGAGTGCAGAAGCAGTAAGGCTGGGAAATTGCTGACTTTGGGTACTTAACAGGATGGTGAAGTTCTTGGTTTGGAGTTTCAGATTAGAGGGGAAAATTGAAGGAACCTGAAGCCAGAAGCACCAACTTCCCACCCCAGGATTAGAGGTGATTACATTAACAAATTCTTATTTAAAAAAGAGGGAGGGGGACAAGCAAAGGAGGAAGAATCCAACTGTAGAAAGTTACAATGGGAATAGGGGATACCAGGGTTCATCTTCAGAGGAGGATACTGAAGTAAATAAAAAGTCTCTCCTGCCCCCAAAGAGTAAGTAAAACTAAAATAAAATCAAATGAAAGAGATTGAGGAAAAACAAAAACGAAAACAAACAAAGCAAAACAAAACAAAACAAAAAAAGAACAATACAAGAAAAATAAGATTATGAAAAGAAAGTCAACAACAAGAAAAGAGGGTTCTGTGATCAATTGTGATGAACCTGGCACTTTTCAACAATGGCATGAGTTAGGCCATTTCCAACAGACTTGTAAAGGAGAGAACCATCTGCATCTAGAGAGAGGACTATGGGGACTGAATGTGGATCACAACACAATATTTTCACCTTTTTTGTTGTTTGCTTGCTTGCTTTTTTTTTCTTTTTCATTTTACCCCCCCCCCCCCCGATCTGATTTTTCTTGTGCAGAATGATAAATATGGAAATATATTTAGAAGAATTGCACATGCTTAACCTATATTGGATTACTTGCTGTCTAGGGGAGAGGGGACAGGGCATGGGGTAGGGAAAGAAAAAAATTTGGAACAGAGGGTTTTGCAGGGGTGAATGTTGAAAACTATCTTTGCATGTATTTTGAAAAATAAAAAATCTATTATAAAAATGTAAAATCCAGTGAAGTTATAAGAATTCAAGAAATAAACAGCAAAATATAAAGAATGAAAAACTAGAAGAAGAAATGTGAGACACCTCATAAGAAAAACAACAGATCTGGAGACTTTATCAAGAAGAAGGGAAAAAAGAGAATTGGACTACCTGAAAGCTATGACTAAAAAAAAGAACCCTGATACAATAATATAAAAAATAATTAAAGAAAAATGTTCTGAAATGATAGAACAGGAGAGGAAAGTAGAATTTTTTTTTTTTTAAATCCACTAATTACTACTTGAAAGAGATCCTACAAAGAAAACACAGGAACATAAGTGCTAAATAAGAAAAAAAAAATTCCAAATCAAAAAAAAAATTTAACAAGCAACAACAACAACAAACACTTCAAATTTGCTAGTAATACAATTAGAGTCATACAAGACCCATCAGTGGGTTACAATAAAAAACCATAGGTACTGGAATACTACATATCAACCTTCAAAAGAATTAGAATTGTGGCCAAAAAAATATTATAGCCAGCAAAATTAAGTATAATACTGGATGAAAAATAAAAGGACATTCAATGACATGTAAGATTTTCGGAATTTTGTTGCAAACAAACCTTGACTCAATAGAAAATTTTACATATAAAAGTCAATACCAAAGATTTCATTCCAAGGGACTTAATAAGGACACACTGATTCTGATGTTTTATACATGGAAATGTAAATTATATGTCTAAGATTATCATTAGTAATTGTGTAGTCCAAAAGAAAGATTGGGGTAGAGTTGAGTATGATGTGATTCTAAAAAGCAAAACCATATAGGAAAAGGTAAAAATAGTAATTATGCTATGCAAATGAGTTGTGAGAGCAAAAACCAATAGAGGAATTAGATGAGGGGGGAGGGCTATTAATTCTAAAATCTTACATCATGGAAATGGATTAAAGAGGGAATAATATATATAAAACACACACATACATATCAATACACATACACATATTTACACATACAGACACAACTAGAAGGGTGAAGCATTCTCCAAAATGTATAAAGAAAAAAAAAGGGGAGAGAATAGAATAAGACATCTCTTAAGGGGAAAGAGATAAAGACTGAGGAAAAAGGTGGGGGGAGGGATGTTTTGTAATAGCAAGGCAAACTATTAGATAGAAGTAAAGTAGAACAGTTAGCAGGAATGGGGAAAAAAGAGATAATGTGTACATATGTATATGTGTGTTTGTGTATGTATATACATGTATATATTATTTGTGAAAACATACATATATATAAACATAAGTATATCTATGCTTAATTTATGCCTGCTTGGAGGAGGTGGGAGGGGAGAGTGAAGAAAGAGGGGGAAAAGAATAAAGTAAAAAATACACAACACAATTAAAAAAAAAACCTACAAGAAAGCAAAGAAAATATGGATAGTTTTGAATATAGTATGTTCTATTATTATATATGCTTTCTTGAAATGGAAATTTTATTGCTACATATTTTGAATCCTTACTCATGTTCTGCTATGCACACAGAATGTTTTTTCTTTTTCTTTTAGCTTTTTTTTTTAATTTGAAATTTACAGACAGAACAATAGAAAAAGAAAAAATTCTCATAAAAATGACTAGAAAGGAATAGATGAAGGATACATGGGAAATGTGGGTGATTTAAAAATAGAAGATATAAGTAAGATATTTTTAAAGAATTAAATATTGTTTAACATTTAGGTTAAAAAATGAATTCACTAAGTATCTTCTTCAAAGCACTAAAAACTGTGAGACTTTGCAATATTTAGATGTTCCTTGAAATTCTACTAGAATCTCTAGACTCTAGAACAGAAGTTATTAGTCTTTTTTTTGGATCATAGACCCCTTTGAAAATCTAGCAAAGCCTATGGATTTTTTTCATAATAATGTATTTAATAGCATAAAATATATAGGATTGCAGAAGAAATCAGTTATGTTGAAATGTAGTTATCAAGATATTATAAGAATGAGTTCATGGAAAATAAAAATTAACTAAGAACTTCTGGTGTAGAAGATCTTCAGTTGTAAGTCTATGACTCTCCTGAAGTGAAAGATGAGCAGCCTCTTCTACCTGGCAAATCACTCTGCCTGAAGCAGAGAAGAACACTGAGGGAGATACTGGAGGAAGCTTTTGCTGACCAAGTCAAACTACCTCTAACACTTGACCACCATCTCCTGACCATGAGTCCAAGAGCTTTGGGAAAACACTGTTCCCCTAACCACCAAAACTGTATCTAGCCTGTCTCTCACAAAACTTTGAAGGAGGAAGCATTGCAGGGAGGAGGTCCACCTTCCTTAAGACCATCAGCATCAATTTCTGGCCAAGTGCCACAGAAGTCATGGGTTGTTGCATCCTCCAGATCACTGACTCTTTTCCCCTCATAGCCATCATTGAAAGGCAACTTATGTTGAGAAGGGGACAGCCATCCCAATCAGTTGCCAACTAACTGCTACTCTCAAAGCAGACAAAATTAGCTTAGGTGAAGTAGCAGGACACCCCATGGGAGAGAGAAGAAGTAATATGTGCCAGGTCACTATTATCTTGATTACTAATTCCTCTCATACTCTGATGGAGACTATCTTGGACATTGAACTCTGAACACAAGAACCTTAGGAATAGCAATACTTTCAGTTTAATGCTGGCAGCTATCATTCTGGGAGATGCAGTCTGGCAACTACCCAAGCAGGTATTATGGGCACATCTACTAAAGATCCAGGAAAGAAAATTTTGTTCCCAAGGTCTCTGACAGTATCAAGTGACCCAACATCAGAAATTAATATAGTTTTATTAGTCGAAATTATTTCAAAGAAGAAACATTATTATCTGCTTTGTCACTTTATCTCAAGGATAGTGGGACTTTCCTATCTGACTTGCAGCTGAAACCTTCCATATGTATTTTCTCTGCCATTAGAATGTAAGCTCCTTGAAAACTTTTCTATTTCTATTTCCAGCAATTAGTACAGTGTTTTGCACATAATCAGTGTTTAATAAATCATTCATTCACTCATTCTTGGGATCATCAACTGGGTTGGTCAGGAAAGTCTGCCAACAGAACATCCTTCTTATCAGTGTATATATTATCCAAGAACACTGCAAAAGAAGAAACATTTAATTTACTCTCTTACCCCACAATGGTGCAATGCTCCTTCAACAGAACAGCAAAGCCTGGATTAACTGGAAAAATCTAACAAGGGCATTTTCTTGATAAGGAAACTTTCTTGTTAAACGAGGTAAATCTGGAAGTCCTTTTTGTTTCAACTATTGTTTAAAATCTGTCTAAAAGATTTCAATTTAATTTTTTATTATGGTAAGCTCTATAGACTTTTGGTTATAACTAACTAATTTGGTTATATTCAAAATTAGGGGCTATGCTAGCATTTCATTTCAAGAAACCTCTATTAAATCATTTTTATGTGTAGGATTTAACTTGGGATTAGGCAAAATGAGAATCAAAAGATATAAAATCACTGAATGAAATTCAAAATTAAATAAGACACCATTCCCTAACTTTTTTTTGAGTTTACAATCCTTCTGGGCCTCAGTTACCACTGCAGAGATCTCTTCCCCTTGCTTCTCTTTGCTAAAAACTGAATACATAAAAAAATTATTTTAGTTAAAGGCTCTGGTTGATTGGGTTCTTATTAATCAAAGTTTTATAGCTACGTTCACTAAGCATTAGGAATAATCTAGTTTAGGGGACAGGAAACTAGCCTTGAAGTCAGGAAAAGGGTTATAAGTATAAGCACTTTATAGAAAAGCCCTTCCAGAAGTGGTTTTGTCCCAAGAAGATTTAGGAAGGATGGCATTCTATTGCAAGTCAAGGAAAGGTGGAGGAAAGTTGATTTGTAAAACGGTTCTTTGTAGTATTGGGATATGTTGCTCAGAATTTTCTGGGTCCTCTCTTTATTGCTCCAATAGAAAGGAAGAAAAACCCTAAAAATGATGCCATTCTACAACATGGGAAATAAACTGTGCCTCTGGACAATGGCTGATAATGAGGCAGAAGTATTATAGAAGGGGCATTTGTGTGTAATGTCAGGAGATTTGAGTTCAGATCTCAACTTCACTATTATACTGCTGCATGCCATTGCACCAATCAATTCTGCAGGAATGGGGAGAGGAGGTTAGACTTTGAAATTCTCTACAATCCTTTCCAACTCCAACAATTCTTTGATTTCCTAATTCTAAGGAGGAATACAATGACTTCATTCTCATCATGATAGTCCTTCCAATTTGTAGAAAGGAGACAAGATGTACAGTACAGGATATGGCAGAGACAAACAAAGTCACTTCCCCCTTTGTCTTAAGTCCTGAGCTTTTTGGAGGCGGGATCAATGGTGTTTAGACCATAACTACTGTGAGGTACTGTGAACTGATTTGCTATATTATAAAGAAAAGCAGAAAACCATGTTGATGGCAAAAAATATATTTAAAGCAAAAAAGTAAATAAGAATAGAATTAATCATGGGGAAATGTGTAAAAGAATGGGTTGTTTCTGTTTATGTGGGGATTTTCTTAGAAGAAAATAAATTACCCACCTCAAAAGGGGAAAAAAAAAAGGTTTAAAAATGAAAATTTTGTCCTAAAAAGAAACTTAGTCTTGAGTATCTTTGAAAAAGCTTATTGGGATATATGTAATTTGGGGAGAACTCCACTAGAAACAGCATGCTATAATAGAATGGACATTGACTGTACTTACCTTCAAAAATTAGTTTCAAATCCAGTTCTGATACCTACTTTCTGTGAGAACTTTGATAAATCACCTCCTCTGGCTTCATTCTTCTCATCTATAAAGTCAAGAGGTTAAGTTTAGGTGGTGGTGCTTTCTAGTTCTAAGTTTGTGATCCAAATAACAAAATACAATCTAGACTACCATTTTAATGTGACAACACAGCTGTTCCATTACCGATGATTCTCAGAATAAGTGAATTTTGTAGTTTATATATATTTTTTTAAAAAGCCTCTCTCAGATATAAGACCTCTCTGTCTCTCTCTTTCTCTCTTTCTCTGTCTCTCTCTTTCTCTTTCTCTGTCTCTCTGTCTCTGTCTCTGTCTCTGTCTCTCTCTCTCCCTTTTAGTCTAACCACAATGAAATAAATAGGTTTTGGCTGAGTGGTAAGAGGAAAAGCATGGGAATTCAGAGATAAGAACAAAAAACTACCTTTTACCCATTCAGTTTATATATTGATGTATGAATGTGACTTTCCCCATCCTATATTCACAGATATTTCCAAATCATGGAAATTATAGGACTTTAATTCAATCTTGGAGACAGAGAATGATGATTGTGTGTGAATAGTGGTGGCAACAACTGCATGGCCCAGTGAGTCAAGCCCTGGGCTGGGCACTCAGCAGTGCAGCCTCAGGAGACCAACATCCTTTTAGGCAATGGCTCTCTTTTAGCAGGCAGCAGTTTGAAGGCCTAACCTGAGGGAACAGCTTACCTCACCTCCCCATTTTGGTTTTTCAAGTTATAAAGTTATAATTATAAGACTGACCTACCTTAAGAGTGTCTGCCTCTGTACTGGGGAGGCAGGAACCTAGTAAAAAATGATTCCTGAAATTTAAAGCGCTAAATAAGGTCCTTTTCAAAGTTATTCAGGCCTGTAAAAATAATCTTTTTGGCCTGCATAATTTGCATTCACTCTGCCCACACTCACACTGCTGCCCTCCACCATTGCCATCTGTCTTCTACTATTCCTCAGAGAGTGGGAGAAAATAGAGTCTCTCTGTAGCACAAACACTGCATTTCTCACAAACACAGATTTCCATGAACAGCAAACAAGAAGGCAAAAAAGAAACAGAGGTTGGAGTTACTGTAAATTCTTATGGGATTCACTACTTGACTTACCATAGGTCCCCTTAAATTGTTTTAGGTTTCGAGATTAGTGGGCAGAGATTTATTCTCATGGCTGAACTAAGCATAAGCATGTCCTACTTTTAGAAAAGTCAGTGTGTATTTGAAAATTCAAACTTAATATGCAGATAATTTAGGGGTATGATTATCTATGTAAGAATGCATATTAAACAAATATTTGAGCCCTACATTACACAAGGATTCACTGTATGATTCCTTTGGATGAAAAGCACCCATAGTATATTTCAAATGTGATTTACCACGTGCAAGTTTAATTTTTATAGAACCTAAACCTCTATGTGCCTCATTTTCCTCATCTGCAGAGTGAGGGGGTTGAAGTAGTTATCTCTAAGGTCCTAAAGATCCAACATTCTGAGTCTAAATTCTTTTAGGAATTTCTTACTAATGTATTTCTTCTCCCTTATCCCTTCCAAGCAGAAACCAGGCACATTAGTATCTGCTCTTTCCTCTGTGGAGACCTCCAATTTCCTGATAAGCCACAGACTCAGAGATTTCAAAACATAAAACAGTTTTGTTTAAGCACTAAAGATCAGACAGATTTGCATCTAATAGGTCGGCTGATAAGATCCTTTAGAGTCTTTATGGGTTACAGTAAGTACTGCCTTGCATGGGGCCTCACTACTTTTGTGTCTTGTCCTTTTCACTGATGTACTGTGCTCAATTTTACTTCCTGCTCCATGATTTTTGGCTCTCCTCCCTAAGACTGAGCCCTAGAGTAGCCAAAACTGAGAATGATCATGCTGAAATACAGGATGAGAGTATTATAACTCTTTTATGACTCAGAATGCCTGTAAGCTATTACATCTATTGTCCCACAACCTGACACTCCATATAAAACAGGGTTTCTTAACTTTTTATAAATCAGCAGCCTGGTAAAACCCACGAACCTTCCTTACAATAATATATTTCATTACATAGAATGAAATACATAGAATTGTAAAGGAAACCACTTCTATTGAAACAAAGATGTAATTTTTTTTCTGATACAAGTTTCTGAAACTTATCCAAGAATCCCACCCCTTATCATCTCATACCTAGACTATTAAATAATTTGCTGATGGTCTCTCTGCTTCATTTCTCCCTACTTCAATCCATCCTGTATTATTAACCTATTAAATTACTCTTCCCAAAGTAAAGATCTAATATATATATACACATATATATATATATGCTGTGACTCCTCCCCCATTTCATTAACTCAAGTGACAATCACTTCTCAAATATAAATCACCTCTAAAATCTTTATCACTTATCAAATATAAAAGCCTTTATTTTGCATTCAAAGCCTTTTAAAATCTTCCCCCTTCTACTTTTTAAATTACCTTGCTCACTTCCACATCCTCTCAGTCCAGAAACACTGGCTTTCTTGCCATTTCTGAATGAAATGCTCCATCTTCCACATTGACTGTCCCTTCATGACTGGTATTCCATCTCTCCTTTTCTCCACTGCCCAGCTTCCTTAGTTTCCCTCAAGTTTCAGCTAAATTTCTACTCTCTATGAGAAGGCTTTCCTGATTTCCCTTTATGCTAGTTTTTTTGTTTGTTTGTTTGTTTTTCCCTCCTCCACTGATTATCTCCAGTTTCTTTTGAACATACTTTGTTCATAGATGTTTACCTGTGGTCTCCTCCAACAGTCTGTGAGTTCTTTGACAGCAAGAACTTTTTTTCTTTCTTCCTCTTTTTTTCTTCCTCTCTTCTTTCTTTCTTTCTTTCTTTCTTTCTTTCTTTCTTTCTTTCTTTCTTTCTTTCTTTCTTTCTTTCTTTCTTTCT
>JAJPUD010016500.1:0-33908 GCA_023553655.1 Myrmecobius fasciatus
AAATTGCTCTCCAGAATGGTTGGATCCATTCACAGTTCCACCAACAATGTATCAGTGTCCCAGTTTTCCCACATCCCTTCCAACAGCTATCATTATCATTTCCTGTCATTTTAGCCAATCTGACAGGTGTGTAGTGGTATCTCAGAGTTGTCTTAATTTGCATTTCTCTGATCAATAGTGACTTGGAGCACCTTTTCATGTGACCGGAAATAGTTTCAATTTCTTCGTCTGAAAATTGTCTGTTCATATCTTTTGACCATTTATCCATTGGAGAATGGCTTGAATTCTTATATATTTGAGTCAATTCTTGATATATTTTAGAAATGAGGCCTTTATCAGAACCTTTGGGTGACAAGTATTCTCAAAGGGAAGTATGCCAAAAACTGCAAATGTTCCCAAGGTCAATCATCCCCAGTCAAAGGAAGCATGCTTAAGCACAGAGCTCTTGGAACACAGAAATTCGCTGATGACTCAATAAGCCTTCCTGGGGTTTTGGGGTATCTCAGCTATAGCAGATTTACCTTGAAATATAAGAAGTAAAGCTAGACTGTCCCTGTGTGAGCCATCAAAATGTTGAGGTTACAGGGTGTGGTCAGACTATTCCAATACAAAATGATAAGATTACTCACCTAAATGATGGGGTATGGGGTCATACCCCAAAAGTATATTGAGATTATGGGCCTGTGTCATGAGTCGTCTCAAAACAATTTGTAGACTTGGACTTCTTTCAAATCAAGGGGCAAAGATTTTATTACTCTGCTAAAAGCTGGCTAAATTCATAAAGGATTTTAGTGAGAAAAAGGTTTTAGCAATTAATTCAGCGCCTAAGATGTCATTAAGGTGTGACAAGTGGGGGATTACACCATTGAAGTTAAATTCCTAAAGAAGTTTTAACCATTTAAATTCTTAACAAGCAGATTAGCCCCTAAAAGGAATTAGGGGAGGAGGAAGATTACATCATTGACATGATTTAGAACCGTAAAAAGATTTAGCCTGTTAGTACTTTTGATATTATTCTTTTTTTTAATTTTTGAAGCTTTTTATTTTCAAAACATATGCATAGTTTTCAGCATTCACCCTTGCAAAACTTTGTTTCCCAAATATTTTCTCCCATACTTCCCCCCACTCCCTCCCCTAGACAGCAAGTAATTCAATATATATTAAACATGTGTAATTCTTCTATACATATTTCCACAATTATCATGCTGCACAAGAAAAATCATATCAGAAAGGGGGGGGGAAATGAGAAAGAAAATAAAATTCAAGCAAATAACAATAAAAAAGTTGAAAATACTATGTTGTGATCCACATTCAGTTACGATTGTCTTCTCTCCATCACAAGACCATTGGAACTGGCCTGAATCACCTCTCTGTTGAAAAGAGTCACATCCATCAGAATTGATCATCACATAATCTTGTTCCTGTGTATAATGTTCTCTTGGTATCACTTAGCATCAGTTCCTGTCCATACTCAGTTTCCATTGGCCTCTCCCTGGGTGTATATGGCTTTCTTCATCACTGAACAACTGGAACTGGTTTGAAACATCTCATTGTTGAAGAGAGCCATGTCCTTCAGAATTGATCATCATATAGTCTTGTTGTTGTATACAATGTTCTTTTGCTTATACTTAGCATCAGTTCATTGTAAGTATCTCCAGGCCTCTCTGAAATCATCCTGCTGGTTGTTTCTCACAGAACAATAATATTTCATGACATTCATATACCATAATTTGTTCAGCCATTCTCCAATTGATGGGCATCCACTCAGTTTCCAGTTTCTTGCTGCTATGAAAAGGGCTGCCACAAACATTTATATGTCAAACTATATTTAGCTTTCTTTTACTCCTCTATCACAAATTCTGAAGTGGAGTTATAGTTCCTACTATAATTGAAAGATCTTGAAATGCAATAATCCAAAAGGCAAAAAGCTAACAACCAAGAATAACTTACCCTATAAAACTGAGTATAGTCCTACATAAGGAAAATGAACCTTTATTGGAACTGAAGCTTCAAGTATTTCTTATGGAAAGACCAGAGATTACTAGAAACTAATTGTTAACATTCTAATGTCAGTTGAAGGAAGCAAGTAGCTTTTCAAATCCTTAATGTTTTCAGAGGGTATTGAAGGAAAAAGTAAGAAAAAGATTGGTTCTATTTTGAGAAATTGTCTAGAGTTAAGAGAAGAAAGGGTGTAGGAAATATTAGGACTTATGTGATGATTTTCACTAGTCCCTTGGTATTTGAATTGCTTCTTTCTGGATGCATACAATATTTTCTTTCTTTTTTTCCTCCCTTCCTTCTTTCCTTCCTTTCTTCCTTTCTTCTTTTCTTCCTTCCTTCCTTTCCTTCTTTCCTTTCTTTCATTCTGGATTTTGAGAATGACATTCCTGGGAGTTTCCTTTCAGGATTTCCTTTAGGAGATTCTGCCATTCTAATAATTTTGGGCAGTTTTCAGATTTCTTGTATCCAGGCTTTTTTTTTTTTTTTTTTTAAATCATGACTTCAAGCTGTAATGATTCTTAAGTTTTCACTCCTTGACCCGTTTCCAGATCAGCTGTGTTTTTTTTTTTTGTTTGTTTGTTTTCCGATCAAATATCTAACAGTTTCTTCTTTTTATAAAGTCTTTTAATTTTGTTCTAATATTTCTTCTTGTCTTGGGGAGTCATTGATTTCTGCTTGGTTTATTCTAGTTTTTAGGAAGTTTGTTTCTTGGGTAAGGTTTACAACTTTTTTTTTATTCTTCTGAATTTTTTTCTCCCAAAAGTTTTCATTTTATTTTTTAAATCTCTTGATGCATTTCTTATAAGCATTCATATAGTCTTTGTGGAACATCCATTTTCCTCTTTGACTTTTTGCTTCTTATTATTACAGTTAATCATTCTTTTAAGGGATTTCCAGATTTGCAATAGCTTATTATTATTATTATTTTTTTTTTTGCTTTTTGCTGAGGCAATTGAGGTTAAGTGACTTGCCCAGGGTCACACAGCTAGGGAATGTTAAGTGTCTGAGATCAAATTTGAACTCAGGTCCTCCTGACTTCAGGGCTGGTGCTCTATCCACTGCGCCCCTGCAATAACTTTTGAAAAATAAATTTTACTAATATCTTTTGTTTTTATATAACCTCAGTTTTCTTTGTATCCCTCCCTCTTTCATCCAGAGAGCTATCCCATATAATAAAGAATTAAAAAAAAAGACAAAAAAATAGTTAGCAAAACTGATCGATGTATATTTTTTAAAACCTGCAAATATATACATTTACCCCCCAAAAGGAAAAGAACCCACTATTTGACAAAAATTTCTGGGAAAGCTGGAAAGCAGTTTGGCAGAAACTAGGTTCAGACAAACATCTCACATCTTATACCAAGATAAAGTCAAAATGAGTACATTATAGAGACATAAAGAGTAATATCACAAGCAAATTAGGAGAGCATAGAAAATTTTACCTGTAAAATCTACAAATATTTATGATCAAGCAAGTGAGAGAGCAATACAGGATATAAAATGGATAACTAATGTACCAAAGATTAGAAAGAAAGTAGGAAACTCGGGGGGGAGGGGAGAGGAGGGAGAAATTTATAGCAAGTTTCTCTAATAAAGGCATCATTTCTTTTTTTAATTTTTAAAATTTTTATTAAAGCTTTTTATTTGCAAAACATATGCATAGGTAATTTTTCAACATTGACCCTTGCAAAGCCTTCTATTCCAATTTTTTCTCTCCTTCCTCTCATCACCTCCCCTGGATGGCTGGTAGTCCAATACATGTTAACTATGTTAAAATATATGACAAATCCAATGTATGTATATATATTTATATGGTTATCTTGCTGTACAAGAAAAATTGGATCTAGACTTTTCTTGCACAAGATAGCTGTAAAAATATGTATACACATATTCGATTTGTCAAGTATTTTAACATAATTAACATGTAGTAGACTTTTTGCCATCTAGGGGTGGGGTGGGGACTAGGGGGGAAAATTTGTAGTGGAAAGCTTTTTAAGGGTCAATGTTGAAAAATTACCCATATGTATGTTTTGCAAATAAAAAGCTTTAATAAAAAAAAATACTATGGCAAAAAAAAAGAAAAGAAAAAAGAAAAATCGAATCTACAAGGAAAAAAAAAAACCTGAGGAGGAAAACAAAATGCAAGCAAAAATCAACAGAATTCGTGAAAACGCTATGTTTTGGTCCACACTCAGTAACTACAGGCCTCTCTTTGGGTGTATATGGCTTTCTTCATCACTGAACAATTGGAACTGGTTTGAATCACCTCATTGTTGAAGAGAGCCATGTCCATCAGAATTGATCATCATACAGTCTTGTTGTTGCCGTATATAATGATCTTCTGGTTCTGCTCGTTTCATTTAGCATCAGTTCATGAAAGTCTCTCCAGGCGTCTCCAAAATCGTCCTGCTGGTCGTTTCTTACAGAGCAATAATATTCCATGACATTCATACACCATAATTTATTCAGCCATTCTCCAATTGATGGGCATCCATTCAGTTTCCAGTTTCTAGCCACTACAAAAAGGGCTGCCACAAACATTTTTGCACACGTGGGTCCCTTTTCCCCCATAAAGGCTTGATTTCTCAAATATATAAAGAACTGAGTCAAATTTACAAATTGATACATGGGCAAAAGATATGAATAGACAGTTTTCAGAAGAAATCCAAGCTCTCTATAGACATATGAATAAATGTTCCAAATAGTTATTTATTAGAGAAATGAAAATTAAAACAACTCTGAGATGCTACCTCATACATTTTAGATTAGCTAACATGATAGAAAAGAAAAATTATAAAAGTTGGATATGATATGGAAAAATAGGAACACAAATGCCCTGTTGGTGAAGTTGTAAACTGAACCAATCATTCTGGAGAGCAATTTGGAACTATTCCAAAGGATTGTAAAACTGTGCATATCCTTTTACCCAGAAATACCACTACTAAGTATATATCACAAAGAAATTAAAGAAAAAATGGTAAGTAGAATATTTTCAGAAAAACCTGAGAAGACATATGCAAACTGAAATGAGCAGAAATTTTACACAGTAACAATATTGTACAATGATCATCTGTGAATGACTCACCTATTCTCAGCAATGAAATGATTCAAGACAATTCCAAAGGACATGTGATGAAAAATGTTATTCACCTCCAGAGAAAGCATTGATGGATTCTAAAAGCAAATTGAATCATATTTTTTTTAAGTTTATTTTTTCTTGATTTTTTTTCTTTTTGATCTGTTGCAACATGTGTAATATGGAAATGTTTTGCATGAATTCACATATATAATCTATATCAAATTGCTTGCCATCTTGAGGGAGTAGAAGAGAGAAAGACAGAGAAAGAGAGAGGGAGAGAATTTAGAACTCAATATTTTTAAAGACAAATGTTAACATTTTAAAATATATAATTGAGAAAAAAAATTTTAAATCGGCACACATCAAAAAAAAAAAAAAGAAAATATACACAATTTCCCATACCTCCCATCTCTGCAAAGGAATAGATGGAGGTGTTTTCTCATAGCTATTCTTTGGATCCATGTTTATTCTTTGTAATTTTGCAACATTTATCATTGTGTGTAATATTTTCCTACCTGTAGTTACTTCACTAAACAGCTGTTATGTCTTTTCATACTTCTTTCTATTGATCATGCTCATTATTTCTTAGGGCACAAAATTTTATTACCTTCAAGTAAATCATAGTTTGTTAGCTGTTCTCTAGTTTTTAGGCATCTAATTTGTTTCTAATTGTTTGCTAGCATAAAAAGTGCAATTATAAACATTTTGGTGTTTATGGACCTTTTCTTAGCCCCATAGCAGGATTAATGGGTATAGACATTTAACCACTTTCACATTTCCATTAAGCCTTGTTGGGTTTTTTTTTTTTTTCAAAGTTTAGCTTGAATTTAGAAATGACCTCACAAGGCATCTAGCCCAATTCTTACCTGAAACATGAATTTTGTTTAAAACATCCTTACATTCTGCTTCCATTAATAAGAAATTAATCACCTCTCAAGTCAGACCATTATCCTTTTGTATGGTTTGGAAATTTTTCCTTACATTAGAACAAAATTTGTTTCCTGTATCATCCATTGTGGCAAGCTCTGTACTCTGGAGCTACATACAGTATATTTAATTTCTTTTCTGTATAATAGGTTTTTTTTTAGATATTTGAAGATAGCGTTCATGTCCTCCCCAAGTCTTTTCTTCTTTATGTTAAATATGTCCAGTTCCTTCAATCATTCATTAATCATATGACATAGGGGAAAAGCCATTCTAACATATTAGCAATTCTTTGTACTACTTGGCTTTAAATCTTACATATACCAGATTTTTTATATGCCCCCATCGTATTTTTTTGAGACTAAGTCTTCCTATCCTGCCCAGGCTGGAAGTGCAGTGGCTACTCCTGGGGCTTGTCCATCACTAACAGCATGGAAGCTCTGTTTCTGACCAAAGCTGGTTTATCACTACCTTCACTGCACCTGCTTTCAGTTGGATGGATTCCCACTTTCAGGGGGTTCACAATATTGGTGCCAGATTTTGTGCAAACACCTTGTTGACTTTAACCCTACTGCAGCTCAGAAATTCCAAACTCAGCAGCAGGGATTATGGACATGTAGCATCATGCCCAATCTTTTGCACCTCTTAATAAATGTGGCCCCAGAACTGAAGACAAGTGTTAGTCTGACCAAAGTATAGTATAGTAGAATTTTCATCCTTCTCACTTTAAACACTATACTTATGTTAACACAGTCTAAGAATGAGAACTATTGAGTCTTTTTTTTAAATCAATAGTATTTCATTTTTTCAATTACATGTAAACATAGTTTTCACCATTCATTTCTGTAAGATTTTGAGTTACATATTATTTTTCTTCCTCCTTCCCTTACCTCCCTCCTCCCCAAGATAGCAAGCAATCTGGTATAAGTTATACATATATAATAATTTAAACATATTTTACATTAGTTGTGTTGGTTTTTAAATTTTTGAGTTTATTTTTAATAATAGCTTTTTATTTTTCAAAAACACATAAAGAGTTTTTAGCTCTCAGTTTGCTATCAGTTTGATAGTCCTTTGGGCAGAGTTTCAAACTGTTCTCCAGAATGGTTGACAAAAGGGAAAAAACATGTGAAAAAAAAAGCAAACAATAACAAAAAAAAGGTGAAAATAGTATGCTTCAATCCATATTCAATCTCCATGGTTCTCTCTTGGGATGTGGATGGCATACAAATTTATTTTTAATAATAGCTTTTATTTTTCAAAAACAAAGAGAGTTGTCAACCCTTGCAAAACCTTGTGTCCTATATTTTTCTCCTCTCTCCTTCCTCCCTCCCATAGGCAGCAAGTAATACAATATAGGTTAAACATGTGCAATTCTTTTAAACATATTTGTACATTTATCATGCTGCACAAGAAAAATCAGATCAAAAAGGGAAAAAAAAATGAGAGGAAAAAAACCAAGCAAACAACAACAATAAAAAGGTGAAAATACCATGCTTTGATCCACATTCAGCCCCTATGGTTCTCTTTCTAGATGCAGGTAGCTCTCTCCATCACAAGTCTATTGGAATTGTCCTGAATCACTTCATTATTGAAAAAGAGTCAAATCCATCACAGTTGCTCATCACATGGTCTTGTTGCTGTGTACACTATTCTCCTGGTTTTACTCACCATCAGTTCATATAATTTTCCATGCCTTTCTGAAATCATCCTGCTGATCATTTCTTATAGAACAATAATATTCCATAGCATTCATATACCATAATTTATTCAGCCATTCCCCAACTGATGGGTGTCCACTCAGTTTCCAGTTTTTTGTCACTACAAAAAGAGCTGCTACAAACATTTTTGCCCATGTGAGTCCTTTTCCCTTTTTTATGATCACTTTGAGATATAGACCCAGTAGAGAAACTGCTGGATCAAAGGGTATGCACAGTTTGATAGCCTTTTGGGCATAGTTTCACATTGCTCTCCAGAATGGTTGGATCAGTTAACAACTCCACCAACAATGTATTACATTAGTCATGTTGGGAAAGAAAAATCAGAACAAAAGGGGAAAAACATGTGAAAAAAATAAACAATAACAAAAAAGGTGAAAATTGTATGCTTCAATCCATATTCAGTTTCCATAGTTCTCTCTTTGGATGTAGATGACATTTTCTATCCCAAGTCTATCGAATCCTCTTGGATCACCCATATTGCTGAGAAGAGTTAAGTCTATTGCAGTTGATCATCTGATAATCTTGTTGTTAGTATGTACAATGTTCTTTTGAAGGAATGTTTAACCTGGATAACAAGACTGAATGGGAAGAGAGCACGTGAAAGAACTATCTTCTTGGTCATTTTTTGTGACAATAACATCACAAAGATGATGTCTTGATTTGCACATGAATTGGATACAAATGGGGCAGAACTGCACAAAGTCCTCAGCCAAACTCTCTGCTCAGAGTCCAGGCTGTCATGTGGAAGAAGCCTTATTGGCTTTATTCCCCTTAGCTCCAGAGGGCCATAATTAGAAGCTCTGGGTGGAAGTTGGAGAGAAGCATAGTTTGTCTCAAAAGATCGAAGAACCTCCCAGAGCTATCACAATGTAGAAAGGCCTCTCAGCAAGAGGTCTTTAAGCAGAGACTGGATGCTCATTTATTAGGAATGTTTTAAAGAAAATTTGTCTTCAAGTACAGGGTGGACAAGTAGACCTCTGAGATCCTTCCCAAAACTAAGATTCTGTAATTTTGTGGTGCAGGTTTTAATCTATTGAACACTCACTATGAGTCAACCACTAAAGAGCAGTCAAAAAAGCTAATGAGATCTTAGGTTCCAAAAACTGCAAGATAATGATTAGAACAAATCCACAGTCCCCCGCCATCCTAGTTACATTGTCCTTTGCCTTGGCCAGAGAAAAATCTGTAGAATTATATACCTAGTTCTAAATGCTACATTTTGGGGAAAACATTGACAAACTGGAATGCCCTCAGAAGTGGGTGACCAAGACTATAAGGAGATTTGCAGGCCATGACAGGAGATAGTTAACTGATGAAATTGCTGTTGGCGGGCTTAGGAAATAGAAAACTTCAGGGGACATGATGGTGGTCTTTAAATATCAGATTAGGTGTCAGGAGAAAGGGATTTGATTTATTGTTTGACTCCAGATGACAGAATTTGGAACAAAGACATAAATTTCGGTTTGATATAAAAAAAACATCTTAATAATTAAAACTTCTTGTCACCAGAGAGCTTCAAAAAGCTGTGTAAAGGAGTTGAAATAATAGTAGGTTAATTTAATGACTTAAACTGCAGAATGAAACATATTTTTGGACACAACCACTGTACATATTAGTTATGAAGATTTTGTTTATGCTTTTGATTTTGGGTTTTTTTGGGGGGGTGAGGGAAGAAAAAAAGAAATGCTTATTAATTGAAATTTTCATTTTTAGAAAAGCTATGTAAAGATGGTGAGGGATAAGTTATGTTATAGGAATATCACAATAAATGAAATTAACTTTCTCTTTAAAAATTTGAGATGGCTGTTTACTGAAAGGAAATAATTTATTACAAGAGGAAGATTGGGGAAGGCAGGGAAAAAAAAAAAAAAAAAACCATCTTCCAGTATTGGAAAAGTTGTCATTAAAAAGAAGAATTAGCCTTTTTTTTTTTACCTGACCCCACAGATCTAGAAATAATAGGTAGACATTACAGATGGGCTCAATATAAGTAAATATTCCTAATAACTAGAGCTATACTGCAGTAGAATAATAGACTGCTTTTGGTACATAGTGGAGTCTGCCTTTATGGAAAGCCTGAATGACCACTAATCAGGCATGTTTTAGAGAGAATTTTTGTTCAGGTGTTATTTAGATTAGGTAGCTACCAACATCTCTGTCCTGTGTCATTCTGTGGAATGAAGAAGAAAAATTGTTCTAATCTACACTGAGGAACAAGGTCTGGTAGTTCTAGAAGTCCCAGACAATTTAGAATTCACCTGGCCCTTCTAGAACATATGTCCTCCATTTGATTTTGCCTAGCCCTTGGTCCACACGATTGCTTTTCTAGCTGTTCTATTTACCCCACACCTGTGATCATGAATAGCCTTTTCTCTCAGGTATGTCCAGAGATATTCTAGACCCAAGAGAGACTAGTTTCTTCTGTCCACTCTATGGCCCTGCTCTCTCTTTCATCCCATCCACCCCATTATCCCAAGCTTTCCTTGTGACCCCATCTTCTTTTTAAGTGTCCATCCTACCTGTGGGGCCCATTTTCTCAGCTCCATCCCTATTCTCCCCTTGAGACCCTGCTCTCTTTTCTTTATCCCTATCTTCACCCTGTAAGTCTGACTCTTTCCATAGCCTCCATCCTTTCTTCATGTCTTCACCCAGCCTTTTACTACATTCTCTCCTCTACTGTTCAGATCTAGTCCTTTCCCACCTCATCTGGTTTTTCCCCAATAACGCCCCGACTCTGTCTCCTCCCCATAACCCCCTTCTTCTTTCAGCCCCCCAAGACCATCAGTGTCCCTGGCACTGGCAATGTGGGCCATGGCTTTGAGTTATGGGACATTGGCTGCTTCAGCACCGAGCGCCATCTTGCCAAGAAGCTCAAGAAAAATCCTTTTTATCCGTTTTTTCGGCAGCAGGCTAATGGTGAAGCAGGGTTCTGGGAGCAGTGGGGAGAGAGAAGAGTGAGGGAAAAATGGGGCTATATTAGATATTGGAATATGAAGGCCTGGGAAACAGAGGAGACATTGGGAAGGGCCCAAATGACAAGCAGGGACAAGTATTAGTAATTCTGGAGGAGGGAAAAGGCAGAAGAACACTCTAATCTAACACTTTCTGATGTTCCCACAGTATATGTGCTGGAGTACTACCAGGACACCTTGTGGAAGGGTCTTCTGCTTTTTTTGATCTGCATCATACTCATGAGTCTTGGGATTTTCCAGAAGGTATGAATCCCCATCTATTTCCTTCCTATTTAATCTTTATATTCTTTTTGGACTTCTCTCTCATATTCTTCTCCCATTCTCACTCATCTCCTCACATCTGTTCCCCATAAAACTCTCAGGCTGTGTATCTGATACTTCTCATTCTGGCTCCATGACCAGCCTCCCGCCTTTTCCAATTCTACATTTTCTGAATCAATATACTTTAATCTGCTTCTTGCCATCAAGTCAAGTCATCTTTGGCAATATGTTATTGCTTCCTGAGATATGCCATATATTATAATTCTCTCTATGCTGCTTTGTATCACTCACAATTGTGATTTATCCTAGACTGTGATATTACATTGTTCATTACCATATAGGATTAACAGAAGATAATTAATGTACTAAGAAGATAATAATTATAGCTAGAATTTTATATAATGCCTTAAGATTTGCAAAGCACTTTAGAAATATTGCCTCGTTTAATCCTCACAATATCCCTTAGAAGTAGCTGCTGTTATTGTTTCCATTTTACAGATGAGGAAATTGAGGCAGACAGAGGATGAGTGACTTGGACAGGGACACATAGCTGTTAAATATCTGAGGCTTGATTTGAACTTGGGAAGAGGAGCCCTTCTGACTCCAGACCCAGCACCTTGTACACTGAGTCACTTACATGAGTTTTTGTGTCACGGATCAACCCAACTTGTTCACTTCTTGCTATTTGATTCTATGTCCAACTCACTATTCATCTACCATGCTTGTTCAGGATTTGTTTACTGATAGATGAACTCAGTGGGTTTCCCATTCAATTATATGTCATAGAAGCAATAAAGCATTCTTTATCCACTTGTTTTTTTCTTTTGTGGATTATTAGACCAATTGTGTGGCCATGTTTATAATGGGGCGGGTCTTGACACAATATCATACATAAATAAGAATATCTAGAAGATGATGTTGTTCAGTCACATATGAGAATCCTTCAAGACTGTATTTGAGGTTTTCTTGGCAAAGTTACTGAAGTGGTTTGCCATTTCCTTGTCCAGGGGATCCAGTGGATCCATTTTGTCAGGCAATCAGATTAAGTGACTTGCTCAGGGGTCACTTAGCTAGAAAGTATCTGAGGCTGGTTTTATTTATTTATTTAATAATAGCTTTTTATTTTCAAAGATTGTTTTCAACACTCACCCTTGCAAAACCTTATGTTCCAAATTTTTCTCCCTCTCTTTCCCCACTCCCTTCCTTAGACAGTAAGTAATCCAATATATGTTAAGCATGTACAACTCTTCTATACATATTTCAACATTTATCATGCTGCACAAGAAAAATCAGATCAAAAAAGAAAAAGAAAACAAAAAGCAAATAAACCACAACAAAAAAGGTCAAAAAACTAGGTTGAGTTTTACATTCAGTCCAGACAGTCCTCTTTCTGGATACAGATGGCTCTCTCCATCACAAATCTATTAGAACTGGCCTGAATCACCTCGTTGTTGAAAAGAGCCACGTCCATCAGAATTGATCATCATATAGTATTGTTGTTTCCGTGTATAATGATCTCCTGGGTTCTGTTCATTTCACTCAGCATCAGTTCATGCAAGTCTCTCCAGGCCTTTCTGAAACCATCCTGCAGATCTTTTCTATAGAACCATAATATTCTTTTTTTTTTTTTTGCTGAGGCAGTTGGGGTTAAGTGACTTGCCCAAGGTCACACAGCTAGGAACTGTTAAGTGTCTGAGGTCAGATTTGAACTCAGGTCCTCCTGACTTCAGGGCTGGTGCTCTATCCACTGCGCCACCTAGCTGCCCCAGAACCATAATATTCTATAACATTCATATACCATAATTTATTCAGCCATTCTGCAACTGATGGACATCCATTCAGTTTCCAGTTCCTTGGGAGGCAGGATTTAAATTCAGGTTTTTGACTCCAGATCCAATGCTCTATTCATTAAGCCACTGGCTGTCTCATCTGCAAGACTAGGGAATTCCCAGGTAAAATATTCTCCATGACAGTGTCAAACACTTTTCTGTAGCCAGCATTTGTTGTTGTAGTTCAGTCATTCAGTTATGTTCAACTCTTAGGGACCCAATGGATATTGTCTGTGGGGTTTTCTTGGCAAAGATAATAAAGTGGTTTGCCATCTCCTTTTTCACTGTCTCCATTTTACAGGTGAGAAAACTGAGGCAAACAGGAGCTAAATTACTTGCCTAGAATCACACAGCTAGAAAGTGTCTGAGGTTGTATTTTAACTCAGATATTCCTGATTCCAAGCCTACAGTTCTATCCACTGTGCCACCTAGCCATCCTAGCCAATATATATTTCTCTTTTTTACGCTTCAATTGATGATGGCATTCAGACAATCACTAAAGTTATCTCAGTAGTTGTGTCCATCAAAGAATCTTGCTGACCACATATATAGGTAAAATACTTGGTTGAGGAGGACGACTGAATTAAATACATTTTTGAAAGCCATAAACAAAATACACAACAAAATTAGTTTTTGATCCAAGATGCAATCAGCTGAAACAAATATTCTTTAAAAGCCCTATTGTTCCTTTCTTATATTTTTATCAAAGTTACCCTACCCTATGTAGCCCATTTCACAGAATTTTTGTAAAACTGTGAAAATAGTCATGCGGACCAGTAACTGCTGATGTCATCTTAGTCATTGCTTTGTTTTTATTGACAATAATGTCTGTAATTTTCCTCCCTACAATCCTGGTGTGAAAATAACCTTATGTTCTTAAAGGTCATCACTGTAAAGGGCATTTCTAACAAGCTATGTATTGACAAATGTATTGATAGATCCTAAACATGGACCTTATAGATGAATGCATAGTTTTTCAGAGATCCAGGATAGCCAAGTACAGTGATGAGTTACCAGCAGTTTGGCCAATAGGTGATTAATTCTTTGTTCACAGCAATCCATGTATCAAAGAAAATCAACAAGTGTTCCCTGGTCCTAGATGTTCCTTTTCCCTTTTTACAGTGATGGTGGCAGAGTGCTTGAAAGGAAGAAGAGTAGATTAAGAATGACAGTTTTTAAACCATCTATAAGGATTAATTTAAATTATTGGTGCTCTAAGTGATCTTTGTCCAGTAGTCATCAGGTCAATAGGCTGCTGAAGGTACTGAATCACGTCAGTGATGACATTCTTGTTATCAATGAACTAAAAAAGACATAAAGAAGTTGTATAATCAAGAATATTTCCTTCAAGAAGAAAATCAGCTGAGTGAAATGAGCAGAACAAGGAGATCATTATTATACATGGCAACAAGACTATATGACGATCAGTTCTGAAGGACATGGTTCTCTTCAACAATGAAATGTTTCAAACCAGTTCCAATTGTTCAGTGAAGAAAGTCATATACATCCAGAGAGAGGGATACGAAATGTGGACCATAACATAACATTTTCATGCTGTTTCCCTTCTCAGATTTTTTTTTCTTGTAGATCTGACTTTTTTTTTGCACAGCAAGATAACTGTAAAAATATGTATACACATATTCAATTTGTCAAGTATTTTAACATAATTAACATGTAGTGGACTTCTTGCCATCTAGGGGAGGGGTAGGGAGTAGAGGGGAAAAATTTGTAACAGAAAGCTTTGAAAGGGTCAGTGTTGAAGGATTACCCATACATATGTTTTGCAAATAAAAAGCTTTAATAAAGAAAAAAATCATAAAATGCTAGACATGGCAAGCATATGCATACACATAATTAACTGTTTCTGGGCTATAAATGATTCATTACTGATGTGTTACAAGTGTAATTTCCAAATCAGATTCCCTTATAGATAATAGGATTGTCTCTTTAGAGCTGAAATGAACCCTAGAAACCATCCAATCAATCCCATTTTATAGTTGAAAAATTTAGGCCTAGAATAGTCTAGCAAAAGTCACAAAGACAATAAGCATCGGACTAGTCCCAGACTCCAAAGCCAACTTTCTCCTCCTGTGGAATCCTGGATTTGTTTAATGATGATGTTTATTGATATCAGATGATTCATAAAACAAGAACATATGCAACTCAAAATGGCTTGTAGCTGTCATAGTATATATCCTCTATAAATGGTAAGACCTTCCAGATGCTCTTGCTTATGAATGATATGTTGAAAACATTAGACCCTCCTCCCTAGCCCCACCCTGAACATTTCAGAGCTTCCTGAAGGACATAACCATAAACACTTAAAGGAGACCGATATAACAATCCATATGAAAAGCAAATGGATAAGAAATGCCTGTCATTTAACCTGGAACATGCAGTTGAATGGCTAGGAAATGAGTTAGATTATTAGTACTATTGAACTATAGTTCAATATGATTATAGTAATACAATAATATTATAGTATTATTGAACAATAAGACAAGTTACTGAACTCAGAGTTGAATAGAAGTAAGAGAGTCGGTTGGATTGAGTTTGAGAAGGCCCATTTCTAATGATCCCAGGTTCTTCCCTGATGCAAAACTCCATATTTTTAAATAATAGATTTTTTTTTATTTTCAAAATAATGCAATAGTTTTCAACATTCACTCTTGCAAAAACTTGTGTTCCAAATTTTTCTCTCTCCCTTTCCCCAATCCCCTCCTTTAGATAGCAAATAATCCGATATATGGCTCTCTCCATCACAAATCTATTGGAATTGTCCTGAAGTACCTCATTGTTGAAAAGAGCCAAGTCCATCACAATTGATCGAGTAATCTTGTTGATGTTGTGTACAATATTCCCTCTGTTCCACTCACTACACTTAACATCAGTTCCTGTAAGTCTCTGCAGGCCTTTCTGAAATCATCTTGCTGATGGTTTCTTATAGAACAATATTCCATAACATTCATATACCATAACTTATTCAGCCGTTCTCCAATTGATGGGCATCCCTTCAGTTTTCAGTTTCTTGCCACTACAAAAAGGGCTACCACAAACATTCTTGCACATGCAGGTACTTTTCCCTTTTTTATGATCTTTTTGGAATAGAGGCCTTGTAGAAACACTGCTGAGTCAAGGGTATGCACAAAAACTCCTTATTTAAAAAAAAACATCATTATAAAGGTTCAACCATAGAACAATCTTAGAAGAATCAAAATTATGAATGGCTTAAAAGGCAATAGAGAGATGCCCAATGGGCTTAATGAGGCCATGGCATATAACGTGTATAACTTATATTAGATTGTTTACTGTCTATGGAAGGGGGTGAGGAAGAGAAAGGGTGAAAAATTAGGAACACAAGGTTTTGCAAAGGTGAATATTGAAAACTATCTTTGCATGTTTATGAGGGGAAAACTATAAAAAAAATTCTTTTATTTTTTTCAAAAAAAATTAAAGGGGGAAAAAAGAAGTAGCGTAAAAGGTGTCAAACCAGTAAATGAAGAGTTGGAAAAGGTGGTAGGTTAGTCACCTAACCAGAATAGGAGATAACTGATACATAAACCAAGAGCTTTATTGGCTCTTTTGGAATATTAGAAGACCTTGAAAAGTCTTCAGCACATTGATGGATTCTTTGTGGGAGAATTCATGGGAAGACCCAGACAAGGATGGCATAGTATGAGAAAATGTGGATGGGTCACAGTCTGAATTGTTGAAGGAGTTATCCCCACAGATAAAGCTGAAGCTACATTGAAGCACTGGAATTTTGTCTCTTGTCTCTTCCTTATATTCCCTTTTACATCCTTCTCTATCTCCCACCTACTTTGTGCCCTCTTCCATTTCCCTCCCTTCTCCCTTTCTGGCATATTGATGGTTTCTCTATAACTCCCATTGGGGCTACAGGTGCAGAGTCAGGAGACGTGGGGTTTCCCTGCCTATGGGGTTGGCATTGGTCTGTGGCTTACAATCTCATCATTACCAAGGCGCCGCCTGGTCTTGAACCACACTCGGGGGATGTACCACTTCTCCATCCAGGGTCGCACTGTCTGTCAAGGACCCCTGCATCGCATCTACGTCCGCCTTGCCCTTCGATCTGATGGTATTTGATATGGCTGGGAAGCAAGGACTCTGAGAAGTGGGGATGGGTCAGGCTACTTGGGGACAGGGATAGGAGTCTAGGAACAGTAAGTTTGGGATTGGGATGGAATAGGGCTAATGAGTGAGGGAGAGGGACAGGGATGGGAAACTGCAGACAGGAGTCTGGAGGGTCCCAGGGATGGAGACAAGTTCAAGGCAGAATTATGAGAATAGGGTCAGAGAAAGAGCTCAGGATAGCAATCCAAGGGCTAACAAGAGGGTTTGGGAAGCCAGACTGGAGAATCGAGAACAGTTAGGGAGCTGGAAAAAGAGAAAAGGAGCTCAGGTTAGAATCAGAAAGTGGGAAACCATGCACTGAAGTTGGGAATGGAGACAGAGTTAGGAACAGGGACAGGATTCTAGGGAAGGGCAGTGCTGTTAATAGGGTCAGGGTCAGGGATCTGAGAACATGTCCAAAGAACTGAGATAGGTGCTGGAGATCAGAGAGTCCTGGGGTGAAAGCCAGGGAGATGGGGACAGGGATGTGAAAAATGAAAGAACCAGAAAAGTTGGGACTGTGAAGTAAGAGACAGGGACAGGGATTTAGGACTGAGATTGACAATTAGGGGACAGGGCTTTGTGCGGAGGTCCAGCCTCCACGGGGAACTAGGTTCTTGAATGGAGGGTTGGAGTCGGCGAAGTGGAACAAGAGACAGCACACTCTGTGGCGTGGTCATCAAGTTCGATTTATTGGCAAAAGCTTGTTCAAAATATTCAAAAAAGCTTGTGATTTTTATAGTCTTACAAAGTTAGGGTTGATTAGAGATAGGACAATTATTTGGCTAGGATTACAAGATTTTCTTGGGGCCCAGAAATTCCCTGGACCCCAGGTGCAATGCTTCTTAGAAAAAAAGAATGTACAGAATAAATTCATAAAACAATATAACAATAGTGAAACTTTAACTAAAGGTAAATGTACCTTGTGGTCATCACGTCATATCTGGCAGAACATGAGCTTCTCTAAAAATGTCACATTTACTTATTCCAAGACTTATACAATGCTTTTTAATTTTTTAACATGGTCATAAGATTTTTTAGAATAGAAACATTTTTTCTCAAGAACTTATTTCCCTCAGCCCATTTATTAATCACTCGTACAATAGCTTGTTTTTGTGTAGGGGTCAGTAAACCACGCAGTGGCCTATTTCTCTTACTTTTTTCCCATGACTTACTTGCTACCATTGTGTCCATCTATCACTGATGTTTACTGTTCTTTTCATCATATCATTATTTATGTAAGCTCTGTATAGGGGAGTGAAGAACCAGGTTGATTGAATTTGGAATTGTTTCAAACAAGAGGGAGTAACTGGAGATTTCTTTTGGAGTTTTGGGGGAAAGCTATCAATTTCCCAAGTTTCCCAGTCTCTAAGTTTGTTTAATGCTTCACTAGTAAAGAAGCCTTTCATGTTTAGGCAGAAAGTACAAAGGGGCTTTTTTGGGGGTGAAGGGCTTCGTGCTCACCTCATTGTGATGGATGGATATATGCATACAGCTATGCTAAGAATTCCTAGGACAGAAATTAAGCAAATAATCATTAACCAAATATATCCCTGAATGCTTAGTTCTGTAGGGGCTTCTTCATGTTGCCTTGCACATGAGGGTCAAGACCCTGTGGAGACCTTGTCATTCCACGCAGGGTTCTTGGCTCCCAGCATGCTCATGGTGCCTTGCACACATTGGTGGGGGTCAGGCCCTGTGGAGACCTTGTCATTCCATGCAGGGTCCTTGACTCCCAGCATGCTTCCAGCAGCTTTGGATGGACAGAAGATGGGGGGAAAGTCTCAGGCCCCCTTATATTTCTAAGAGGGGAAGATAGGAAGGGGACAATCCTGGCTATGAGAGCAGTTCTGAAGTGTTCTCTTCTTCTTGCAGCCTATGGTAGGTGCTTCTTCCAGTTGGTCCTCTGTGGTCACAAACTGGAACCACTGGTACTGGTTAAGCTGTCAGAACACTATGAGGTAAGGACTTCACTTCCCACACTCATCTCTCAAGCTTTACTGACTTCCCCATCCCTTGACTTTCCTCTGATTTCTTCCCTCACCTGCTGATCAATCTCTTCTGTTTCCCAGTGATGTTCTCTCTCAATCCTTTTTATGCCATGGTTCTCCCACTGACCCACTGACCTTTCACATCACTAACCATTTTCATTACATCAGATAATCTACATTGTGCAACTTGGTTTTTTAAATGGGAATCATTTATGGCCTAATCATCAAACACTATCAGTAATCAATCAATTGGTAAACACCTATTATATAGCAAGAATTGTGCTAGTTGCTAGGGATACAAATATAAACAATGAAATAATCACTACTTGAAGTATATACATAAATATATACATATATATCATAAATACAAAGTTAATAAATACAATTACAAAGTAGTTAAATACAAAGTAGTTGGATGGGGAGTGGATTCTAGCAGTTTGGAATCAGGAATGACTAAAGAAAATGTCATTTTAAAGGAAGAAAGGGTCTTTATGAAGTGGAGATAAAGAGAGAAATCATTCCAGGTGTGCAGGATGATCAATGCAAAGGTCAAAAGATGGAAGATAGAGTATTTTTTCACTATTCTTTTATGTGAAATGGAGATATTAATAGCACCTACTTCCCAAGATTGTTGAGAATGAAATATTTGTAAAGCTCTCTGCAAATCTTAAAGTGCTACAGATATTATTATGAACATATAAATTATTATTATTATTATTAATATGGTATTAAATGACATGTTTTAGTATTGTTATTATAAGTGGTTGTGTGAAAAATAGGAAGAAAGAAGCTGGACCATTTCCTAGAATGCAGGAGGGAGAGTGATGTCTAATAAAGCTGGAAAAACTAAATGGGACTGTGTTTAGGATTTTAAAAGTTAAACAGGAGAATTTATATCTTATTCTAGAAGTAATAGGAAATCCCTAGAGCTGATTGAGTAAAGGAATCAAATAATGAAATCTGTGTTTAAGGAAAATTATTTGGTATCATTTTATGGGACACTTGAGACAGGGGGATCAGTTAAAAGACTGTTGTAATAATTTAGGTCAGAGCAGAGGAAAAAGTGACAGAAAGGAAACGACAGAGTGCATATGACAGTGACATGTCTAACACACGTCAACCATTCATATATATGTGTGTATACCATAAATATGTCCAGCTTCCTGGAAAGAGAAAGCTGGCCAGGATTCTGGAATGGGGACCCCAGCTTCTATAAGAATTAGGGACTGTGGGTTTTCCCTAGGAATGTGAGGCACCAGGGCCTCCCAGCGTCCCTCTTGCAGGTAGCTCCACTCTGCCCAGCCTATGACCACCAGCCATTCCCGAAGAGGGGAGGATCTAGATTCTTTGGACAAAAATGCTTCCATCTCCTGACTTCCTTAGCTTACATTGTGCCTTTCACAGTGCATGGAGGACTAAAATTTCCTGAGCTGTGGGATCACATCCTGTCACCATCCCTGTTTTATACAAGAGAAAATACACCCAGAGGAGGAAAAAAAAGGGCTTTTTCCAAGGTTACATAGTGAATCAAGGCTAAAGCCTTTTCTTCCTCAATCCTAGGCTCTGAGAGACTAAATTCTATATCTTTCTGAGCCTCTGCTCCTTTCAGATAAAACCTGTCTCCTCTCTATCATATTCCTTTCTTTGCCTCTACAGCAATTGGAATTCCTGGGTCGCCACATTGCCCGTAAACTGAACATCAACTACTTTGATTGTATGGCTGTGTCCTACCGCCATGTTGTCCGCCACTGGCCATTGGGATCTGGATACAGCCCTGGAATTGTTCCCCGTCGCAGGTCCACCTATACACCCCGGTATAACATGTATCAGGAAGAAAATGTAATGACCTGAGATCAATCCACATAGATTATGAGAATCTAATTCTAATTCCCCCTTCCCCAATAACCCACCCAAATGTCTCAGGTCTTTCTCTTCCATGTCTCTTTCCCCACCTATAATCACTACCCCTGAATGATGAGCAAATGAGGTCCAGCATTGCTCAATCTCCTTCTCAATAAAGCTACTTCCTTCCAATCCCTCAGTGGTCTTCTTTGTCATTTAATAACTCATATTTATATAATGTCCTATTTTTTACAGAGATTTTTCAACAACAGGCAGGTAGTACACAAATTATAATGTTCAATCTTATAGATGAGGAAACTGAGGTCTAGAAAAGTCAAGTAATATAGTATTCACCATAAATGTCAGTCAGCATTCAAATGTAGTTCTCTTGAGTTGAAGACAGTGCTCCCTCTGCCTTCTCAGGATCTGGCTGAAGGGGACAGCTCTCTTAGCAAGTTAGAACTAGGTCCAGACTTGACCCTCCTTCAAGCAGAGGAGGGTCTATCAGTTGAACAAACAGATTCAGCAAACATTCATTGAAAAACTACAGCTATAAAGTTTTGCCTTTGAATTAAAAAAAAAGCAACTGGCATGTTTCTATAGTACCTGGAGTGCTTCTCTAATGAGAAATATATAAATTTTTTTAAAATCTATATTAGGTATTAGGAGCTCAAAAATTCATAGGCCAGTCATAGTGTTTGCAAATTTATTTACTTTTTCTAACTAGGCAGAATTTAACGAAATAGAGTAATAAAAATAAAAATAAAGCACTTTCCTCTCAAACTTTCTACATATACCATTCATAGGAAGAGTGAAAACACATATGTAATGTGCAGAAAGGCCCACATACAGGGAGCACAAATGACTAGACCATATAGAGGGACAGTTTATATCTTTGACACTACATTGTTGTGCTACCAATGACTTGGAGATGTCATTGTGAAGAAATAGCAGGTACATAAAGTATATATATATATATAAAATACCAAAATGAGACCTATTGAAAACTTAGCTTAAGAAGGCCAAGGGCCATCTCCAGTTGTCCTGATCTATATCTGGCCACTGGACTCAGATGGCTGGGGGGGGGGGTGGTGATCTTGCAAAGCCCTCCCTCACTTAAATCCAATTAACTTGCATCTCCTGCATCACCTCCCTGATGTCAGGATCCTTTTTGAGAATGAAGGACAGCAATATGAAATATCAGGTGGTGAGAGAGCAGTTTATGGATGTGAAAAGACTCATGGCCATAATCAAAATATGCAATTGATGAGATCCTGAATGATGAGTGTGGTTGACAGAGAAAAACTGGAGCATGGATGAAATTGTTCCCCAGGGAGAAGGCTCTGATAGAAATCAGTTTAGCTCTATGGTCCCATCCTATGTGGAGGTTTTCCAGTCAGAAATCCAAGTAATGTCAAACCTGAGACCCACCCTCTGTGGGGGTTTTGGGCAGCCTCACCTTGCTCAGAAATTCCAGTCATGTGCCTGAGGTTAAATTTTCCCTGTAAATGTGCCTATGGCACATGCCATCTTTGTTGAACTGCATTCCTGCAAAATATAATCTAATTGATTGGTCTTAAATGGTGGGTGTATAGAGCAGATAGCAACTGAAGAATTTATCTCTGAGGCAGGCAGGGAGAAAGCACTAATAGAGATCAGTTTAGCTCCATGGTCTCACCCTTTGGGAAAGTTGTCTGGTCAGAAATCCAAGTTATGTCAAATCTCTGAGACCCCTTCTATAGGGGTCTTGGGCAGCCTCATCTTACTATGTCCCCTCAGAAATTCCAGTCACATACTTGAAGTTAAAATTTTTCCTATAAAATCTACTTATGACCATGCCATATTTACTGCCCTTTCTTTGGGTTAGTCTACCAAGGCACTCTGACTCATAGTGTCTTTCTCCTTACCTTTTCCCCATGCCATGGGTTATATCAACCTAAACATGCCTTGTGGTGTCTCTCCTGACCCCACTTCTCCTACTTAAAGCTAACTAACCCTTTTGGGATACTAAGTCCCTTTCAGGATTAACCTGCCATCTAAACCTCTTGGGAGTGGTTTCCTTTCTCCTAGCAAATGGTAACTTCGACTAGGAAACTTGTCTCTTCTATCATTAATTAAAACTCTTTTTCTATGCTCTCCCACTCTATTTTATATTTACCATTTCTGGTGTTTATTGGATCCCACCATTTTGTCTGTAACCCACTCCCCTAAATAAATCTACTTTTTGCCAAAGATAAAAAAGAAAAAAACCAGTATCAAAAATGAAAAGGGTGAATTCACCATCAATTAAGATGAAATTAAAACAATTGTTAAGGGCTATTTTGCTGAAATATGTCAATAAAACTGATAAACTAAATGAAATTAATAAATATTTACAAATTATATAAAAGTATTGCCCAGAAGCAATTCATATGCAATGGCAAAAAAAGGCAGCAATTCACCTGAGCTCTAGCCCCAAACCCCTCCAAACACTTTAAAACAATGCCACAAAATGACTCCAGGAGCAGGAGAACCCAAGAAGGACAGGATGAAATAATTTTCTAGTCATATTCGACTTAAAATGTCAGCAAGAAAGGTCTGTTATATCAGAATGAGAGAAGAACACAGTCCAGCACAGATCAGATCTCAAGAAAACAGTAGCAGGAACAGGCTTTGAGCTACTGAATCAGCAGCAGCAGCAGAACCTGCTTCCTGAGCTCTCAGGATAGTAAAAGGGTTGAACAACTGACCAGCAGGAGATTACAGGGGTCTCTTTGCTGGCACTGGGGGCAACACTCTGGTGCTTTGCTCATCCTCGGATGTGGTTGAAGTCCTAAATGGCAGTCCTACAGTGAGGAAGAATACTAGTACACCAGAACTTGTGGCCAGAACACAAACCAGGGAAGTAGTAAACACAACTCTTCTTAAATCACATCACCTTGGAAAAATTGAAAATTTACAGATCCCTAAAAGTATCTCTGAAAACAGCTGCACAAAACCCCAGATGCTTGGGACAGTGTCCTACTTTAACAGAGCTAAAAGTCAAGAAATAAACTGGAAAAATGAGCAAATAAAAGAAAAAAAGAGCTTAACCATAGAAAGTTACTATGGTGACAAGGAAGATTAAAAAAACACACTCAGAAGAAGATAACAAAATCAAAGTTCCAATATCCAAAGCCTCTAAGAAAAATATGAATTGCTCTCAGGCTGTGAAAGAGCTCAAAAAGGATTTTGAAAATCAAATAAGAGAAGTGGAGACAAAGTTGGAAAGAGAAATTAGAGTAAAGCAAGAAACTCATGAAAAAAGAGTCAATAGCTGATAAAAAAAGACACACAAAAAATACTGAAGAAAAGAACATTTTAAAAACAGACAAGGCCGAATGATAAAAGAGGCACAAAAACTCAAGGAGAAAAAGAATTCCTGAAAAGCAAAATTGATCAAACAGAAAAGGAGGCACAAAAATTCGCTGAAGAAAAAAAAAAACTCCTTAAAAAGTAGATTTGTTGCACAAGTTTAACTTGATTGTTTGCTGTTTGGGGGAGGGGAAAGGAGAGGAGATAGGGAGAAAAATTTGAAGTAGAAAGATTTTGCAAAAGTGAATGTTGAAAACTGTCTTTGAATTGAGCAAATGGAAGCTAATAACTATGAAAAATCAAGAAACAATAAAACAAAACCAAAGGAACGAAAAAAATTGATAACTATATGAAATATCTCATTGCAAAAACAACCAACTTGGAAAATAGATCCAAGTGAGATCATTTAAAAATTATTGTACTATGTAAAAGCCATGATCAAAAAAAGATCTTACACATCATTTTTCAAGAAATTATCAAGGTGATGGGGAGGAATAGGATGGAGGAAAATACATTTAGCAATTGTAACTGTGAAAATTTTGCAGCAAGTTTTTCTGCTAAAGATCTTATTTCTCAAATGAGAACTGAATCAAATTTATAAAAATAAAAGAAACTACTCAAGTGATCAAAAAGATATAAACAGTTTTCAGATGCAGTAATCAAAGCTATCTGTAGCCATATTAAAAAAATTCTCTAACTCACTACTGATGGGAGAAATGCAAATTAAAACAATTCTGAGGTACTACTTCATACCTATTGGCTATATCTATAAGACAAAAAATGAGAAGGATAAATGTTGGAGAAGATGTGGGGAAAATAAGACATTAATGCATTGTTGATGGAACTGTGAACTGATTCATTCATTCTATAGAGCAATTTGGAAACATGCTCAAAGGGTTATAAAACCATGTATACCCTTTGATCTAACAATGCCACTGCTAGGTCTGTTTTCAAAAAGAGATTTTAAAAAAAGGGGAAAGGATCTACATAGTAGTAAATATATAATATGTTTACTATAATGTATTACACTAAATACAAAATATTTATAACAGCTCTTCTAGTGGAAAAGAATTGGAAATTGAAAAGTTGCCCATCATTCGGGGAATGGTTGAACAAATTGTACCATGTAACTGTGATGAAATACTACTGTGCTATAAGAAATGATGAGCAGGATGCTCTTAGAAAAACCTGAAAAGACTTAATTGATTCCACCAAGCAACAAGAAATATTAAAATAATCAAAATTCTAAAGAAAATGTAAGGTATCTTGTACCAAAAAAACTGACTTGGAAAATAGATTAAGGAAGAAAAATTTAAGTGTAATTACATTTTGTGAATGCCATAACCCACAAAAGAGCCTAGACATATTTCAAGAAATCTTAAGAGAAAACTATTCAGATCTCTTAGAACTAGAAGGCAAAGTGAAAATAGAAAGAAACCACCAGTCATATCCTAGAAGGAATCTCAAAATTAAAATTCCCAGGAATATCATAGTCAAAATCCATAACTTCCAGATCAAAGAAAAAAAATACAACCAACAGTCAGAAAGAAAGAATTAAAGTATTGAGGAACTACTTTCAGAATCCAATCTGTTGCCAAAAAGTGTCAATTTCATCTTGATAATATCTGTCAAATACAGCCTGCAGGATGACCATGATACCCCAAAATTTGAAGCAATGGCTTAATACCTGTATTGTCCCAAGAAATGCTAACCATGAGAACTATCTCAAGATTATGTGGTAGTCCAATCCCTTTCGTGTATATAAATGACCTCCACATCAGTAGCATTAATGCCCTTTCTTAAAAGGTGGGCATTTTCCTCATTCTGAAATTCTGAAACATTCTGTTTGTGCTCTAACTGTCCTGTCTCTAGCCTCTTCTGTTTTGACCCACACAGGTTATAGGCTGCATCTGGTCCTGCTGACAGTGTCATAGAAATCAGTCTATCAAAGAATAATTTTATAGAGCTAAAAATAATGGCAATTCATCAAGAGGAACAAAATATGAAGAATATTAAGAGAATCAATTAAAAAAAGTGAACAAAGGTAGCCTAGTAGTATCAGATACCAAACTATACTACAAAGTGGCAATCCTCCAACACTCAGCTACTGGATAAAAAAATAGATGATCGGTAAGGGGAATAAAATGCAAGACATAAAAATTAAATGACCACAGAATATCCAAAAGTAAATGACTATATATTCACTTAGTGATTACTAAGCTCAAAGACCCAAGCTATTGTAAAAAGAACAAAAATTGCTGGGAAAATCTTACACTGTTTACCAAGACAATCTCAAGTAGGTATATGATATAAAAAGTGATATAAGTCAATTATAGGAGCATGGCTCTCTATTGATGTTTGTTTGCATTGTGTTTCCTTTCTCTGATTTTTTTTCTTGTAGATATGATTTTTCTTGCACAACAATGATAAGTGTGGAAATATATATACATGATAAGTGTGGAAATATATATACATATATTCGATTTTTCAAGTATTTTAACATAATTGACATATAGTGGATTTCCTGCCATCTAGAGGAGGAGTGGGGACTAGGGGGGGAAAATTTGTAACAAAGTTTTGTAAGGAAGAATTACCCATACATATGTTTTGCAAATAAAAAGTTTTAATAAAAAAAACTGTAGGAGCATGGAAAAAATTTTCTGTTAAATCTGACTAAGAGAGAATTCATGAACAAACAGGATACAGAGAAGATCATGGAAGGTAAAATGATTAATTTTAATTACAATAAGTTAGAAACATTTTGCACAAAGAAAACCAATGCAGCCAAAATTAAAAGGAAAATAAGAAACTGGAGAAAATTTATTTATAGAAAGTTTCTCTGATAAAGGTCTCAATTATTTTGGTAGCTGAAAGGAGGATGAATTGGAGTGGGGAGATACTTGAGACAGGTATACTCACCAGCAGGCTGTTGCAATAATCCAGGTTTAAGGTGATGAGGGCCTACACAAGGTAGCAATATTGGAGGAGAGAAGGGGCTACATTTGACAGATATTACAAATATAAAATTGACACTTCTTGGCAATAGATTGGATCCTGACAGTGGCTCTTAAGTACTTTAATTCTTTTTTTCTCATTGTAGTAATTTTTTCTTTGACCTGGAAACTCTGGATTTTGACTTTGATATAAGGAACTAAGCCAAATTTAGAAAAATTAGAGCCACTCCCTAACTGATAAAGAATGGATAAGAATAAGCAGTTTCCAGAAGAAGAAATTAAAGCTATCAATAATCACATGAAAAAATGCTCTGAATCACTAATAATTTCTTAAAAGCACAAAAAACTCTGAGATACCACTTCACACCCATCAAATTAGCTAAAATGACAGAAAAGGAAAATGACAAATGCTAGGGAGGATATGGAAAAATAGATACACTAATGCATTGTTGATGGAATTGAATTAGTCCAACATTCTGAAGAAAAATTTGAGATAATGCTCAGAGGACTGTAAAATTGTGCATATTCTTTGACCCAGAAATACTATTAGTATATTTGTATCCCAAAGAGATCGAAGAAAAAGGAAGAGGACTCATATGTGCAAAAATATTTATAGCAGCTCTTTTTATTGTGGCATAAAATTAGAAATGAAGGGGACACTCATCAATTGGAGAATGGCTAAATTATATGATTGTGTTGGAATACTATTTTGTTTAAAAAAAGTGATGAAGGAGAAAATTTTGGGAAAAAAAAAACACCTGAGGAGACTTAGGAACTGATATAAGATAAAATGAGCAGAGCTAGGATAATATTGTGCATAAGAGCAGCAATATTGTAATGCAAATATTGTGAAAGACTTAGTTACTATAATGAATACAATGATCCATGACACCCAAAGAACTCATCATGAAAACTGCTATCTACCTCCAGAGAAAGAACTTTTCTTTCTTTTTTTTTGAAATGTTATTTTTTATTAAAGCTTTTTATTTTTCAAAACATATGCATAGATAATTTTCAACATTCACCCTTTTTATTATTAAAACTTTTTATTTGCAAAACATATGTATGGGTAATTCTTCAACACTGACCCTTACAAAGCTTTCTGTTACAAATTTTTCCCCCCTAGTCCCCACCCCTCCCCTAGATGGCAGGAAATCCACTACATCAATATTCACCCTTGCAAAACCTTGTGTTCCAAATTTTTTCCCCTCCCTTCTCTCCATCTCCTTTCTAGATGGCAAGTAATTTAATATATGTTAAACATGTGAAATTCTTCCATACATATTTCTACAATTATCTTGCTGTACAAGAAAAATCAGGTCAAAAAGGAAAAAACTGAGAAAAAACAAAATGCAAGCAATCATCAACAAAAAAGTGAAAATACTATGTTATGATCCACATTCAGCCTCCCCAGTCCTCTCTCTGGGTGCAAATGACTTTCCTGAATCACCTCATCTTTGAAAAGAACTGTGTCCACCAAAATTGATCATTGAGTAATTTGTTGTAGCCATGTACAATGTTCTCTTGGTTCTACTCACTTCGTTTAGCATCAGTTCATATAAATCTCTCCAGGCCTCTCTGAAATCATCCTGCTGGTAGTTTCTTACAGAAAATAATATTCTATAACATTCACATACCATAATTTATTCAGTCATTCTCCAATTGATGGGCATCCACTCAATTTCCAGTTTCTTGGCACTACAAAAAGGGCTGCTATAAACATTTTTGCACACAAAAGAACTTTTCTTTCACTTTTTAAAACTTTCTTCTTTTCCATCTGTTGATGGAAATCAGAGGATTTCAGAGGATCTCAGAGATCAAGCTTTCAGTGCTCCAGAGTGATCTGATCCAGGGCAAAGTCCATTTGCAGTCTCTTCTTCCACCATCACCAGCTCCCACTCCCAACCAATCTGAACTCTGCAAGTTTCTGACCTGGGCTTTAGGTCCATGCAAGAATGGACTGATTCTGGACTGTGTCCCTCAAGCAACTGGAAATTGTTTTATTTAAGTATCCAGAGTACAGACAGAAACATGGCCAATGAGAAGTTTTGTTTTGCTTAACTATATAAGTTTGTAACAGGACTTTTGTTTGTTTTGCTTTCTCAAAATACACCTTATCAATAAAAAGTATGTTCTAACTGGCTAGTTAGAATGCCAGTGGTTAAATTTTCAGTATGCCATGGAAATTAGCAAACACTTTAAATCAGGGCTTCATTTATTGTTTTATTGTCTAAACTTAATAAAGTGATGGGAAAATGCTAATAAAAAGATTAAACCTTATATTGTGCATACTTTTTTTGAGAGTTCATTACTAAACATTTACCACAACTAGCTTCTGCATGCTTTCAATATTGTTTTTCATTTCATGCCATTGCTACTCTTCACGGTATTTAGCTTGATAGATTTATATAGACAGTCTTCTGCCTACTTATTCTTCTGATTGGCTAGGAAAACTTGCCCTTAACCTTTTATCTTTTGAATTGTTTTCCCTTGAGCTCAGGGAAATGATGCACAGTAAGAGAGACGGATGGAGCTAGTCCTAGAACATAACATATATTTATTAATTTATATTAATGCTAATCTGTCAGTTTGGACATTTTTCTCTCTAAGCTGGAAATGCTTGGATTTAGAATAATGTTAAATTAATGAAATTTCTGACAGATTTGTGCTTAGAAGATCATGGTATTAATATTTTTCTTTGTCAGTTAAACAGTGCCTTTTAGACTAAAATTCCAATGTCAGACAAAAAGCAGCATGAGACTTCTATGGTCAGCCAAATAGAAGTGACCTTTTGAACCCTTTAGGAAATGTTTGAAAACAGAATTGTCTAGTCTGGTTGACTCCCAATTCAGTTTATGGAATTTGACTGTTTATGAGAAAGACCAAATCTGTCAGACACAAAGTAAGAGATATATGTGTATATTTTAGTTCATGTCTGTATTTGTAGCCCTTCTCTGTATGTATGGTAAGCTTTAAACTTTCCTAGTATAAGCCCTTCCTTTAACAATTTGAAGTCACCTGTCTAGTCTGAGACAAAACCAATATTAGCTAGATTAGACTGCCTGCAATTCCAGAAGGGAAAGAACCCAATGTTCTCTGATTGTAAGGGGAATTGCATCTTAATTAGTCGACTTGGATTTTTTCATTACCCTTTTCATAGCAATGGAAAGCATATTGATTGAGACAAGTGACTAAGTCAGTGAACAGGAACTTAATTGCTCCTAACTACTCAGGTAATCTCACAACACTTTGATTATCTAGATGTCAAGCAACTTCCAAATGGCTTGAGATATAAAAGTGTAAGAGATTTTAAGATCAGTAGATCTTCAGTAGAAAAGAATGCCTGTTCTCAAGATCACAAGTCAGGGCTTGACTGAGATCCTTCTGGTCACTTTAGAATAATTAACCAAAATAGATCATTGAAACTCCCAAGTGAGAATGGCTGACTACAATATTAATAGATTCACAGTAATGAAAAGCATGGCTGTCAATGTCTCTGTGCCCAGAAAAAAGACTGGGTTCTCTATATTAGAGATGAACTCAAATCATGTTGTTGTGGATTAGTGAGCTTGGAAAACAAATCTTTTTTTTTTTTAATTAATTTATTTTTTAAATTTTATTTTATTTGCAAAACATATGTATGGGTAATTCTTCAACATTAACCCTTACAAAGCTTTCTGTTACAAATTTTCCCCCCTACTCCCCACCCCTCCCCTAGATGGCAGGATATTCACTACATGTTAATTATGTTAAAATACTTGACAAATCGAATATATGTATACATAGGAAAACAAATCTTTAACTATTTAGGTGAGGTCAGTATTGAGTTTTCAATTTAGTAAAAGTTGGGGGAACCTCAGAATGAGGTTAATTTAAAATTGCCCCTGTCCCAGGAAAAGCTGTGATTTCTATCTTATCTATTGGAGAAATGCTACATGCAAATTCTTGGACAAAATATTTTTCAAAATAAGAGTGATTCGATCTAAATTACAAACTTTTTTTTAAATGGCTCCATGGCATAATAAATAGAGAACTGGGCTAGAATCAGGAAGATTCATCTTCATGAATTCAAATCCTACCTAAAACACCCTTGTGTGTGACCCTTGAAAAGTCATTTGACTCTATTTATCTCAGCTTTTTATCTATTAAAAAATGAGCTGGAAAAGAAAATGGTAAATAATTCCAATATCTTTGCCAAAATAATGCTAGGATGGGGTCATACAGAGTTGAATGCTAATGAAAGACTGAAAAACATAAAAAAAAAAAGATTTTTAGTTCTGTGAATGGTCATTTGTGTAACTCAATGATATGGGACTATCTCCTCATTGGTGGAAATCAATACCCCATGTTTGCATGGAGATGTGGAATAGGGTAGGGTTGGCAAGAGTGAAAGGAGAGCTCTTGTCTCCTCTGTTTTTAAACATTGTGTTATTTTATTTTTATCCAGTTACATATAAAAACAATTCTTAACATTTGTTTTATTTAATTTTGAGTTTCAAATTCTCTCCCTCACTTTTTACCCTCCCTTCTTCTTGGGAAGATAAACAAGTTGATATAAATTATACATGTGCAATCACGCAAAACATATTTCCATATTAATCATGTTGCAAAAAAACAAACAAGAAAAATAAAAAAGTAACAAAAAGTATTCTTTAATCTGCATTCAGAAGCCATCAGTTCTTTCTCTGGAGGTGGAAAGCATTTTTCATCATAATCTTCACAATTATTATCATATGATATTTCTACTCACTTCAATTTGCCATCAGTTCAGATAAGTCTTTCCAGGTTTTTCTGAAAATGCCCTGAGAAAGTTCCAATCTATTCAAACTTTTTTTTTTTTACTGTCTCCAAGTTTCTAGGATTTTTTAAGTTTGTGTAGAAATTTTGGTTACTTCTGACTTTCAACTCCAAGAGAAAAGATGTAGGATGCCAAACACATTTCAAGTTGTTGAAAGGACAATAAAAGTCCAGAACATGGAAAAAGTTAATTATCATCATGTCCCTATTCCCAGGATTCTACACTAAAGATTTTGGGAAATTTCCCTTTGGGTAAGATCTGGAGCTCTCTGTCTCTTTAGGTTGAGTTGAGTTAACTCACTCCCAAAGAGAGAAGTCTTATACACTCTACAGTCTGGTGTATGTATATCATATGTATGATATATGTGTGTTATATGTATACTTAATCTAATTTCTGTTTTACTATGGATTTGGATAAATGGGATTTCTTTGCTATCAGATATTTCCTGCATGTGTTCATTGTGGAACTGAAATTTGGTGAGAAGTCAAGCATGAGATATAGTGCTCCTTTCCCCATTAAAGGATAAGGGTCAAAGTTTAGCTTGGATCTTGAAACTGCATCCCCTAAATTAACAATATTTAAGAAAGCAAAATTCAGTGTGGTTTTCTCTCTTTCTGAGGAAGGCAGAGGGATCAAACTTTTGACCCCAACCTCCAACTTTCCTTCCTGGAAGGAAATGGGGAAGGGAGAATGAAGGAAATTGGAGAAGGGGGAAAGGGAAAAGGGAAAAAAATCCTCTAAAACTATGTTTTCATTTTGTACTGTGTGGTGGCCAGCAGTTATAGCTTTTCTTGATGCTTAAAAACCTTACAGGTATTATTCTTTTAATTTTCTTTCCAACTTGGAGAGGAGTCTTATATTTCAGTAGTCTTGTGGAAAGAAATTATCTCAGAAAAATAGGTTAAGTCTTTAGAAAAAGGCTAAGGATCACAATGAGCTTCTGAATCATTCTGAAGAATTTAATTGCTTCACAAATTTAATTGCTTCATAAAATCACCTAAAAAGAATGAGTATAGACTGGGTTTTTACAAGTTCTTCAGAAACCAAATTGGAAATGTTTCATGTGGCAAAAATAAGAAACTACCAGTAAATCTGGACATTTCTGTTCTGATTACCTAAAAGCAAAGTTTTGCAGTGGATTTCAGACATTTAAGATAATTGTGCTAAAGAGACATATTTGATGGATAAAATGGAAACAAAATCTGATAGCACAATTTTAAACATAACTTGGAAGTAGAGAAGGCTAAGATTAAGAAATTAACAGTATTACAAAGCAAATAAAGGACTAAATCAATATAAGAAGTGTAATTTTGTTATTTGCAGAATCTAAGTTTATCCTCCAATAAGTGAGAGAAAAATAATCAAAAGATATTTAAGATTGTACATTGACATAAGATAGACAATTTCAGTTAGAAGACAAAAAGAAATTTATGAAGATACTTTTGAGAGTAGAAAATTCTGAAAATACAATTGCATACAATGATATTTCATTCAAGAGGTTAGATGAGTGGCTTCAATATCTTATTCCTCAACATCAGGAAAATAGAAATAAACTTTTTTTTTTATTCCAATAGAGATCAATATAATATTCTTATTTTTTCTAAAAAAATCACATATTTAATATTTTATTTTCTCACAGTTACTTGTTTTTTTTTTGTTTTTTTTTTTTAAATTTTTATTTTATTTGCATAACATATGTGTGGGTAATTCTTCAACAATAACCCTTACATAGCTTTCCGTTACAAATTTTTCCCCCCAACTCCCCACCCCTCCCCTAGATGGCAGGATATCCACTACATGTTAATTATGTTAAAATATTGGCAAATCGAATATATGTATACATATTTCCAAACTTATCATTGGTGTGCAAGAAAAATCTTATCTACACGAACGATATATCAGATAAAGGAAACACAATGTAAGCAAACATCAATCAAGGAGTATGAGAATGTTATGTTGTGGTCCACATCCCTCTCTCTGGGTGTATATGGCTTTCTTCAGTACTTGGTGTCGGGTTTTCAGCCGGTGAGAGATTCTGGGCCTCTAGCAGCCCGGACTTGCCCATTCACCTG
>JAJPUD010016501.1:0-33904 GCA_023553655.1 Myrmecobius fasciatus
GAATCAGAGTAGGTAGTGAAGAAACCAAATTATCACTCTTTGCAGATGACATGATGGTATACTTAGAGAATCCTAGAGACTCAACTAAAAAACTACTAGAAACAATTCACAACTTTAGCAAAGTGGCAGGATACAAAATAAATCCACATAAATCATCAGCATTTTTATATATTACCAATAAAGTTCAGCAGCAAGAGATACAAAAAGAAATTCCATTCAAAATAACTGTTGATAGTATAAAATATTTGGGAATTTATCTGCCAAGGGATAGTCAGGAACTATATGAACTAAATTACAAAACACTTTCCACACAAATCAAATCAGACCTAGTCAATTGGAAAAACCTAAAATGCTCATGGGTAGGACGAGTGAATATAATAAAAATGACAATACTACCCAAACTAATTTACTTATTTAGTGCCATACCAATCAAACTCCCAAGAAATTATCTTACAGATCTAGAAAAAATAGTAGCAAAGTTCATTTGGAAAAACAAAAGGTCTAGAATTTCAAGGGGATTAATGAAAAAAAAGGCTGAAGATGGTGGACTTGCTGTACCAGATCTAAAACTATATTATAAAGCAGCGGTCATCAAAACCATTTGGTACTGGCTAAGAAATAGAGTAGTCGATCAGTGGAATAGGATAGAATCACAAGACAAACTAGGCAATAACTATAGCAATTTGGTTTTTGATAAACCCAAAGACCCCAGCTTTTGGGATAAGTATTCACTATTTGACAAAAACTGCTGGGAAAACTGGAAACTAGTGTGGAAGAAATTAGGGCTTGACCCACATCTAACACCACATACCAAGATAAGATCTAAATGGGTTCATGATCTGGATATAAAGAGTGATTTTGTAAACAAGTTAGAGGAACATAATATAGTTTACCTCTCAGACCTGTGGAGATGGAATAAATTTATGTCCAAAGAAGAACTGGAACTTTTAATTGAAAACCAGATAGATAACTTTGACTATATTAAGTTAAAAAGTTTTTGTACAAACAAAATCAATGCAGACAAGATTAGGAGGGAAGCAATAAATTGGGAAATCATCTTTACATTTAAGGGTTCTGATAAAGGTCTCATCTCTAAAATATATAGAGAATAGTCTCATATTTATAAAAATTCAAGCCATTCTCCAATCAATAAATGGTCAAAGGATATGAACAGACAATTTTCAGAGGATGAAATTAAAACTATTTATAGTCATATGAGAAGGTGCTCCAAATCACTATTGATCAGAGAAATGCAAATCAAGACAACCCTGAGATACCACTTCACACCTGTCAGATTGGCTAAAATGACAGGAAAAGTTAATGATGAATGTTGGAGGGGATGTGGGAGGGCTGGGACACTGATGCATTGTTGGTGGAGCTGTGAACGGATACAGCCATTCTGGAGAACAATTTGGAGCTATGCTCAAAAAGTTATCAAACTGTGCATACCCTTTGACCCAGCAGCATTTCTATTGGGCTTATATCCCAAAGAAATCATAAAGGAAGGAAAAGGCCCCACATGTGCAAGAATGTTTGTGGCAGCCCTTTTTGTAGTGGCTAGAAACTGGAAATTGAATAGATGCCCTTCAATTGGAGAGTGGCTGAATAAATTATGGTATATGAATATTATGGAATATTATTGTTCTGTAAGAAATGACCAGCAAGATGATTTCAGAGAGGCCTGGAGAGACTTACATGAACTGACGCTGAGTGAAATGAGCAGAACCAGGAGATCATTATACACGGCAACAACAGTACTATATGACGATCAATTCTGATGGACATGGCTTTCTTCAACAATGAAATGTTTCAAACCACCTCCAATTGTTCACTGAAGAAAGCCATACCCAGAGAGAGGGATGCGAAATGTGGACCACAACATAACATTCTCATACTCCTTGATTGATGTTTGCTTACATTGTGTTTCCTTTATCTGATATATCGTTTGTGTAGATAAGATTTTTCTTGCACACCAATGATAAGTTTGGAAATATGTATACATATATTTGATTTGCCAATATTTTAACATAATTAACATGTAGTGGATATCCTGCCATCTAGGGGAGGGGTGGGGAGTTGGGGGGAAAAATTTGTAACGGAAAGCTATGTAAGGGTTATTGTTGAAGAATTACCCACACATATGTTATGCAAATAAAATAAAAATTAAAAAAAAAAAACAAATCCAATAGCCTATTCCCAATACCATCTTGATATCTCTGAAACATTTAATCCTAGTAATAACTAGATTTGCTTTGATATTTTTTCCTTTCTTACCTACTTTTAAATTTCTCTTTTGTGCTTCTTTTATTTTTCCTCACCATTTTTCTACTTAAAGTCTCTAGGCTTCTCTTTTTTTTTTTCTTTTTTTTTCCTGGTCAGTGATTTTATCTATGCCCATGGATTCAATTATCATTTGCATACATAAGGCTCCCATATCTATATATCTATTAATGTTCCAATCCCATATGTCTAACATCTTTCTCTCTGTATCTATCTACCTGCATGACATATCCGTACCTCAAATTCAACATATAAATTGAATCTAGGATATTCCCCTAGAAAACTTTTTCAAATATCCATGAATCTCTTAATTCCCCACTCTGTCCTTCAAAACCAATTATACTTAAAACATTAAAGTTAATCTCTGATTCTTCTTTTCCTGTTCCCCCACGTTCAGTCAGTTCCTAGGTTCCATATATTCAACCTCCTCGATATTTCTCTGGTTCATGCCCTTCTTTCCATCCTCACTTTAGTTCAGGACTTAATTACCTCTCATCTGAATGATTTTAATAGATTCCTAACTGGTCTCCTTGTTTCCAAATCTATTCTCTCTCCAATTCATTTTTCACTCAGCTGTCACCTGTGCAATTCTCCCTATGCTACAAAATGATGATGTTAGTCCTTTATTTAAAATTACAGTAGGTCCCAATTACCTGCCAAATTAAATATAAACTCTTTAACATGGCATAGAAAATTCCCCTTAATGGTGATCCAATCAATTTGTTTCATGACTCCTCTTCATATATCATCTGGCCCTTCAGTCACCCACCCAGGACATACTGCCATTTGCTAGCTTGCATAATATGTCCTTGTCTCTTTTCATCTTGGGGGTAGGGAGGGGAGCACAGTAATAATGTCATTACCCTTGCCTCTAGAAAGGGCATGACCATTGACTACCAATTCACTATGCTTTGATTCTGCAAGCCAAAACTCTTCTTTTTACCACTCCTTTTATAAGTGTTTTTCCTTATTAGAATATAAATTTCCTCAAAGGCAAGGACTTTATAATTTATATATACTTATATATCCCTAGCACTTATCACAGTACCTGGAAAATTAAAAGTGCTTAATATTTTTCATTGATCGATTCATGATGTGTCTTTGCATAGATACTATTTTCCCAATCCAAATACTTTACTCAGTATCCCCCAGTTGTATATTTCATTTTTCTCATCTCTGTACTCACAATGAACATCATTCTTTGGAGTCCCTCATCTCACCTCTACCTGTTGAAATAAATTTCACCCTTTAAATTTCACCTCAGGTGCCACCTGCTACACAAAGCCATTCCTGATCCTTTTCCTATCCTCTTTTCACTCATCAGAATATTCCTTGCATCAAACTTATTGACATGCAGTTATAATCTTCTTATTAAGAACTGTATTTTAGTTTTAGAATCCTCATTACCTAACACAGTGTCATGAACATAATAGATGTTTGTTGAATTAAATTGAATTAAAACTTGCAACAGCTGCAGGGAATGATTACACCATTATTTGGTCCATTCCATCCTTTATCCAAGGTCATGTTGAAGTAAAGCAAATTCTCTGATCTAAAAGCTCGTTGGGGGAAGTACAAAGTTAATCACCCAGAAAATGCCCCTTTGGACCTACTTCTGACACCACTTTCTCACCAGCCCCTACTCCTCATCCTCCCTGAGTTTCAGTTAACTGGGCTTAGAAACCCTAAAATTCACTATCAAGAGTCCAGGCAGATACCAGAGTCTAACAAAGAGTTCTCTGAGGAATAGTAGGAATAGTAGGTAGGAAATTGCTCTCTTTTTAGCTTCATTTCTATTTCCATCTTCAAGGAATTTTTAAGAGTTGAGTCATTATTTTCCCCTTATCTACTCTCACAGATACATCTGTTACTCATCATCCTGAATTGCCTCCATTGAAACAGGAGATTCAAACTGTCAACAACAGAGGAAGACGGCATTCATTCTGGGCAAGTGCCAAATTTGAGAAAAGAGCAGATTTGTAACCAGGAGGAAGTGATGTGGACCTTGTATGCATTAACATAAAGTTTCTAGAAATGTTGCATAAAAACCAGGATGCCTTTTGCAGATGAGCCCAAATCCAGCTAATCTTGGGATTGCATTGGATGCAAAGGAGTGCAATAAGTCTGTGGAATATATGTGGCTTCTGCAAAGCCCATAAAGGTGATGAAGCACTTCTCTGGAAAATATTTAGTGCTTTGTAAGTGAGTGGTGAATTAACTGGCTGGTTTAGGATGACTGGGGGAGGGAGACAGTGATGCTCTTTGTCACTTGTCATGTTAGCTTGATCCCAGGAATTATGGTGCGGGGAAACAAGAGGATTGGTGAGAGTGAGAATAAAAATGAATACCTGCTCCCCCACAGAAGGTCTGCAATTGATACAGGAAAAGTGACAGACATACAAGAAGGCACCCGAGGCTTATAAGTTATTCAGCCAATGACTGCAGCAGATATAGATTTTGGATTAATTCTCCAAGAGGATGATGCTGAGGGAATGAAAGACTAAAGCATCAAATGAAGGGGCTAAAATGGGATACAGGTGAAGGGAAGCATTTTTAAGGAGGGAGTGCAGTGATTGAATATCTCTCTCTCTCTCAAGCTCACTCCACAAGGTGACAAACTGGTTGAAAAGTGAACAATTAAATCAATCAACTGACTATTTTGTTTGGGTTCTTGCCGACTACCCAGTTTGACTGCATTTTCATTAAATTGATTGATAGTTTCTGTTGAATTGAGTGAGATGTTTTGGCATTATACAAATATAGCTTCAAAGGATCTGAACAAATCTCCTTTGAAAACAGCTTCTGCCATTGGCTGTCTTAAAGTGAAGAGGTTATTCCTTTGACCCTTCTTTCTCTGCCTTCTCTGCAGCCTTTTTATCTTGCCTCTTCAACCCTGAAGATAGGTATGCCCAAAATAGCTGACTATTTATTTATTAAGAAGTTAGGACTATTAGGGTTGGACCCTGGGGACACAGATACAATAGAGTGAGGAAATAACAAACATTTATTAAGCTCCCACTATCTGCAGGGCACTATACTAAATAAATGTTTTATTTGAATGAAATTAATTCCTAATCACAAGTAGTTTATATTCCAGTATAAGGGACAACAAATGCACATATAAGTAGTAGAGCCATATAAAGATGAAGCAAATAAATATGGGGGAATTAAATATAAGGGAATTTGAATGTAGGTGACAATGGATAGAGCATAAGTCCTAGAGTCAGGAAGACCTGAGTTAGAATCCATCCTCAGACATTTATTACCTGTATGACCTTGGGTGAGCTGTATTAATTTTGTTTGCCCTAATCCACTGGAGAACCATTTCAAACCATTCCAGTATCTTTGCCAATATATATATTCAATATTGTGCTTTAGTCCACAGGGTCATGAAGGCTCAGAATAACTAAACAGTAACAACAATTTGAAAGAAACAGGCAAGGCTTCATGTAGTGGGCTGCATTTAAACTGCCTCTTGAAGGAAGAGAGAGCTTTTATGAAGGAGGATATAAAGTAGGAATGCATTCCAGGTATGGACAAGTGAGGTTGGGGAATGGCAAATAATCAGTTAAGACACATAGAAGGGAGATGGAATGTCGAGTATGGAGAATGAATTGAATGGTACAGAAGACATAGATTTCAACCCGACCTCAAAAAAAAAAAATCAAGTTCAAATCTAGCCTCAGACACTTGCTAGGAAAATTCACAACCAAGTCAATCTTGCTTTCTCCATCTGTAGAATAGGGATAATGATAGCATGCCTCCCAGTGTTCTTGTGAGGATCAAAAGTAATATTATTACAAGAACTTTTGCAAACCTTAAAACAAGACCTGTATATATGTTATTAATTAAGGTGAAAAACTATTACAGACAAACCACTGGTTTTAAGCTTTCTGGTTATCCGGTCTGGTTTCTCATCCAAGACATTTAAAGTTTATATTATATTGGAATCAATTCTAGGAATTATGGAGGGGCATGTTGATTTTTTGCAATTATTTGAAGAGGTATCATTTAAAAGAAGTTAAACTTAATCTGTTTGATCCCCAAGAGCAGAACTAGGAGCAGTGAAAGTTACAGTTGATATAAGAAAACACAAATAAAAATTTTCTAAAAATCAGAGCTCTCAAAAAGTGTAGTGAAATACATTGGGAAACATTTTGTTCTCCATTCAGAGATTTCATCAATGACTAGATAATCTCACATATGTTGTAGACATTCTTTGAGGCTTATTTTGCTATATGGCTTCTGAGGGACCTTCCAGTGGTTAAAATTCTGTGACTTTTCTGTGGTGAGGCTAAAAAATAAGGAAAGGGGAAAAGTCAGCTTGTTGAATGGAGTAGGCTATTGAGCTAGCAGGTAGAAAAGTTCAGGAAGGCCTTGAAAACCAGGCTGAATAAATTGGCTTTTATAGACAGTAGGAAACCAAGCAACTTGCTTGGTTTATCAATATCAATCAATCAATCAATATCAATATCAATATCAATAATCAAATAATAATCTAACCTACATGTAAGTAGATTGTATTCTCCTATACTTCAGTGTAAAGTACCTGAGGAATATGATTACTAACCAAGAAATTTACATTTTAGTAGCCCTTCTGTTTAGAAAGAAGGCATAATAACTTAAATATGAATTGGTGACTGAATTTAGTCTTGCTTACCAGGAGATTAATAACATATAAGAGAGAAGAAAGAAGTTCTACATCCACCAAAGACATGATAATAATGCTTATGCAGGGACATTGGTATTTAGTTTGATTCCTGTTTCAGACATAGTAAAGCCTTCATAACTCTCTCTCTTTCTCTCTCTTTCTGTCTCTCTCTGTCTCTGTCTCTTTCTTTATATAGGTAGATAGATAGATAGATTTAGTTATAGTTAAATATTTAGATATCTATAGATATAGAGAGAGATGGAAATATCACTTTAAGGCTTACATTTGCAAAGAAAATAGAAATTAATAGATACTATAGCCACTATAATAAAAAAACTCAATCATTTATCATTATGTCAAAGAAACATCTGGTTGATAAATATTTCACTTCTCATATGTATATTTTGGCATAAAGTAGACATAGACTTGCTTGCCTTCTTACTTTTTTCCCTAGCTTCTTTTAAAAGCACTAAGAGGTTTGTTTTTTTCTTGCCCATAAAAAATTTACCTTTTTTTTCTCCCCAGATGTTTTAGTTTGTAATTTTGTCAAGCTCAATATCACATTGGCCTTCAGGAATCCAATTAATGTTCCGATGTATTGTATTGTTGTATTTACTATTATCTCTACCACTTTCTATCTTTGCCATTCTTTTACATACCATTAATACATAGTAGAATGACTCATGAAATCACTTTCCATTTACTTCTCCCTATAGAGGAATTATTTTGCCTGTCAACACAGCATGATGATTATAGACAGCAAGAAGAAAAATAAGTTAAGTATCTTACACTCTTTCTCCATAATTTTTCTCATATAAATCATGGTTTAGTATGTTTCTGGTCTTAGGTATTTGGCCAGTAATTTGCACAAAAAGAGAGTAATAAAATCCTGTTAACTTCTTTTCCTGGGGAACAAAAGCAACTTCTGGGAAAATATATTTTGGAAAAAATTGTCTTATGACATTCTGAGATTCAAGATTTATAGACAATGGATTCAAATAAATAAGGACAAGAGGCATTCTCCAATAATTTATTATACATGTATAAGCAGTTATAAGAAAAAGAAATACAAATGATCAACAAACATGAAAAATACTCAAAACACTGCTACTAAGAGAAATGCATTACTACAGTTATTATATTGACAAAAATACTCCCCCAAATTTTTTAAAATGGCTATTGTTAAAAGGATTGTGGGTAGACAGACATACTGATATACTGTAGAAAGAGCTTTTCACTAATCTGAGCATTTTGAAGAGCAATTTTGAATTATTTCCTTTGAGTCAGTAACATATTCATACTATTTAATTATACCATAATGAAAATATGTCCCCAAAAAGGAAAAATACATTGCACAAAAGTACCTCCAGCAGAACTTTTATCGGAGAAATGAACTGGAAACAAAGCAGATAATCATCAACTGAGGAAGGAATGAAGAAATTTGTCATACTTGGATGTCATAAACTTCTTATTGTTTTATAAGAAATTGCAAATGTAATGAATTCAGAAAAAAAAAAAAACTTAGTTTCCTAGAAATTGATACAAAGAAAAGAGAGCAGAACTAGGAAAAAGGTTTTACAATAACTAAAATAGTGTAAAGGAAAAGACTTTTATAGAATTTAAGAATTCTGATCAATAAAGTGACTAACTGTACTTTCTAAATGATGAAACTTCCTATCTCTTAGCAAAGGGATGATAGGCTAGAGTAACAGAATGAAATATATGTTTTAAGACAACAAATATATGTACTTTTTCTCTTTTACTGGACAAAATTGTTAGAACGCAAGATACATTTTGGGAGAGGAGTGAGTTAACTGAAGAGTGAGAGTGGTTGAAAAAACAAAAAGTGATAAGGGATATCACTGAAATATTTTTAAAAAAACAGAAGAGAACTAAATAACATTCAAAAAAGATACAGATAAGAAAGACAATTTTATTATTATAGTGTTGCTTTTTAAAATGTGCACAATAATAAAAGTATGCAATTTTATATGAAATTGTTATATGTGTTAATATTTGTAAAGTACTTAGCATAGTGCCTGGCATGTAGTAAGTGCTATTTGAATTTTTTGGAGGGGTTTTGTTGGTGTGTTATTTCAGTCATATCTAACTCTTTGTAACTCCATTTAAAGTTTTCATGGAAAAGCTACTTCTGTGGTCTGCCATTCCCATCTCCTGCTTACTTCTATAGACATATAGAAATTTGAGGCAAACAAGAATAAGTGTCTTTCCTTCAGTCAATAAGAATCTGAGGTCAAATTTGAACTCATAATGAATCTTCTTGATTCCAGGCAAGACATTTTATTCATTTCACCACCTGGCTATCCCCATATGATTATTAACTATTAAATTATCATTATTTAATATGCTATTCTTTTTTAATGTGTTGAAATGCTCTTCTTTATTATATGATAAATACTTAGTTAAAATTAATTTTAGAGGAAAGTTTATTCATTATAAGCTTTTCTCAAATTATGTGTATGTAGTAAAACTGGAACCTTCACCTAGTGATTATGAACGGCTTCAATAGCAAATAGAGGAGTGTGTATTTGATTCTAGTAACAATAAGGAGTTCTAGAGATTTTTAGAGCATTTACAAAGTGAGACATGCGGTTTTAGAATAGTGATCAGGCAACTGAGAGAAGGATGTCCAGTGAGGACAGTTTAGAAACAGGAGAACAATTCAATGGCTATTTCAAAAGTCCTGGCAAAACTGATGCCTTCCCTTGGTTTTACCATGTTAATGGAGACAAGGGAATGTGAATTATGTGGGACTGTTGCAATAATTCAGGCATGGGATGATGAAGCCTTGTACTAGCATGGCAGTAATGTCAGAGGAGAGGAGGAGACATATTAAAGATGTTGCAGAAATCAATAGACTTTTGTTGCCTTGGCAACATATTGGTTATGGGGAGTGAGAGAAAATGAAGATTCAAAGATAACTCCTCAATTCTGAAACTGTGAACTAGGAGGAAAAGAGTAATAGGAAGGGCAGGAGTAGTATTTAGGGGAAAATAATGAATTCTGTTTTGGAAATTTGAGTTTAAGATGGCTACTAGAGATAACCAGTTTAAAGTGTCTGAGAGGCAGTTGGAGATGAGAAATTAGAAATCAGCAGGGAAAATAGAGCAAGAGAGGTAGATTTGGGAGTCATTGGTGTAGATGTCTAATTGTTGTTCTGAACTTCTCTCTTAAAGAGGTCCATGACATCAGGGATGTGATTCCATGACATGTGAGTTAATTGCATTTAAGTGAGGGAGGGCTGTGCAAGGTCACTGCCTCACTTTCTCCTCCAGAGCCATCTGGGTCCAGCGGCCGACTGGAGATGGACTTGGATGCAATGGGGGACCTTGGCCTTTTTAAGCTAAGGTCTTCAATAGATCTCATTTTGACTGAGGCTGCACCCATTCAATGATAAAGACTGTGTAGCAATGCATTTTATTTTCTTTTTCATTTTTTTCATTTTGATCTGATTTTTCTTGTACAACTAGATCATTGTATAAATATGTATACATATATTGGAATTAACATATATTTTAACCATATTTAACATAAATTGGGTTCCTTGCCTTCTAGGGGGGATGAGGAAAGGGGGAAATTGGAAAACAAATTTTACAAGTAAATGTTGAAAATTTATCCTTGCATATGTTTTGAAAATAAAAAGCTCTAATAAAAAAGACTATGTAGCAATTGAGGCAGGATTCTTCTCTTTAACTTAATCAAAAAAAAATCCCCCTCAGTAAATAAGTGAATGAATGAATCTTGGAAGAAAAGATTTTCAGAGTTTCTGGCCAAAGGAGAAATGATTGATATTTACATTCAATGTGAGTCAATGAGGATCCAACAAAGACCAAAAGGGGCTTGGCCTAAGACCTATGAGTAGCCAATTAGGTCAGACTAGTTTTGGATTAAGGTCGATTCCTTAAGAAATCTAGCCCTCCCTGAGTTGTCCAATAGTCAGTTGCTTTGTGGTATATTTAAATTCAGATTTGTTCTTGTGAGTCCCTTACTCAAGAAGCTTGTATAGCTCCCTGCTGTCTCTTTGATAAAATGAAAACATGTGAAATGTTTATGTTCTAAGCAATCTGGCCTACTGGTCTCTCACATGATATCTCTTCTGTCTCTATGGCTTTTACAGAGTTTTTGCCAATCTTGGAATGTTCTTTTTTTCTTGTTGGCCTCCCAACATTCCTTTTTAGTGCAGTTCAGGTTCCACTTCTTATCAAAGACTTTTTATGATCCTCTCAGTTTTTAATGTTATCTCATCCATTAGAAATACTTTGAATTTCTTCCCTATATATTTTGTAAACTTATCTGAATAGTCTTTTCCACTAATAATAATATGATATTTTTGAGGGGCAAGGACTATTTATTTTTTGACTTTGTATTCCCAATCCCTGCCCCAGTACCACAATAAATGAATTCTAAATTGTTCAATCTGATAGAAATAAAGTGAATAACCTAGATTCGTTCAGTCTAAGAAATGAAATGCCATACCTCTGTTGATAGCATCACCATCCTTCTGTTCACTCTTTCTCATATACACATTCATTTAGATGTCAATTTCTGTCAATTATATTTGCACATAGTTTTCATATACATCTTTACTTATCCAGTTACATTACCATAATTCTAATTCAGATATAACCAGATAGTCTTTTTGCCTTCAGTCTCTCCTTTCTCCAACCCAATCTTAATGGAACTGACAAAATAAATTCATATTATAGAGGAATAAATATATTGTTTTTTGGCCTATAACTCTTTAGTGGTCCCACATTTCCTAAAAGATAAAAAAATATCAATTTCTTATTGTCAGTTAAGGACTTTTATAATTTTGCTCTAGCTTAGTCCAATTTCATAATGTTCCCCTTTATATATACTATATTTCAAATAAACGTCTATTGCTTCTTTATCTTATCATATACTCTCTTTTCTTTATAAGTGTCTCTAGCAGGTGAGATCTTTCACTTTTACCAAGGCCAAATTCAAGGCATACCAAGTTTGGAGTTAAAAAGACCTAGGTTCAAATGCTCCTTCAGATTTACCAGCTATATAAGCCTAGGCAAAATTCTTACTTCTATTTGGTCCATTTTCCACATTTGTAAAACAAAAAGGACACATTCAATAGCTTCTTTGTTCCTTTTCAGATGTAAATATGTCTGTCTCTATCTCTCTGTCTCTCTGTGTCTGTGTCTGTCTGTCTGTCTGTCTCTCAATCTCTCTCTCTCTCTCTCTCTCTTTCTCCCCTTGTCTCCCCCCCCTTTCCCCTTGTCTCTCTCTCACTGTCTCTTTGTCTCTGCCTCTATTTTTGTTTCTCTGATTCTCTCTCTGTCTCTGTCTCTCTGTCTCTGTTTCTGTCTGTGCTTTCTCTCTCTCTCTTTCTCTCTCTCTCTCTCTGTCTTGTCTGTTTGCCTGTGTCTCTCTGTGTCTCTGTTTCTGTTTCTCTCTGTCTTTGTTTTTGTTTCTCTATCTCTGTTTCTCTCTCTTTCTCTTTTTCTTTCTCTCTGTCTCTCTGTCTCTTTCTGTCTCTGTCTCTCTGTCTCTATGTCTCTGTTTCTCTCTGACTCTGTCTCTGTCACTGTCTCTGTTTCTCTGTTTCTCTCTCTGTCTCTGTTTCTGTCTCTCTGTCTCTGTCTGTCTATCTGTCTGTCTCTCTATTTCTCTCTCCCCACCCCCTGTAATTCTGTTTCTCTGGTGTGTATCGCCCCAGATTTCAGATTCATGTCCTTTGGATCTTACCTTTTTCCATCACATTCAATGTTACTTCATACTTATTCACATATCTTGCCTATAAGATTCTGAACACCTAGAGACCAAGAAACTTTCTTTTTCATTATCCTATGAACTGTTGAATTCAGTTATTTCTTTACATTTTTTTCAGTACATTAGTGTTTGCTAATCTTTGTTGTACCACACGGTTATAGTGAAATGATGCAGGCTACATCCTATAGAACATTCTCTGCTGCTGGTTGTCCAGCTTCTTATGTGTCTATCACAGTGCCACAGAGATGTGTCACACTGTAGAAAATCCAAAAGGAAACCTGATTTTAAAAAAAGAAAGAAAAACTGCATTAAATGTTTAGAAAAACTTTAAAATTTTCCTTCACTTTCTAAAGTTATGCTTCAAAATAATATTTTAATATGTTTTCCTTTTATATATTTATTTATTTATTTGCCATTAGGGAGAATAGCAAAAAGTCTACTAACAACCCAAAGCCTCTGGCACAGGGACAAACACCCTGCACTAAGCAAATATCAAGAAAAGAATGGATTGGAAGTGACAACTGCCTTCAGCCAAAAGTCCAAAGGGAATATTCATTTTGAAATTTTACATAGCAGCCAAGGCCAGGGAAAAGATGCAAAGGAAGAAACACCAAAATTAATTCAAAAATTAAGATCAGGGCTTCTGTTTAGGCTAAGCTAATTGAACTACCTATATTCTTCTGTCAGTTTGAATTAAGTTATTTTTCATTTGGAAGTGATTGCCTGCACATTCTCATGTAGGTCAGGGCAAACATCAAGATAGTGACATCATCAGTAGATCCCTATAAAAGAGCTACAAGTTAAACAGATTTGACTCTGCCTTGAAACAGCTCACCAACTAAATTTGACAGCACTGATAAAGGAAAAAACAAATCGCATCAGCAAGCAGATTCATAACCAGCACAGAACAACTGGGGCTCGGCCCCAGGATACAGATATGTGGTAAAATGATTTTTTGCAATAGGCAGCACTAGTTTGATGGAGGATTTTAAGGCACACTCTAATGGGAAGGAGAGCCTTCCCCCAGCCTGTTTGTCAGTTCCCTGGAGGAAGGAAGCATCCAGTGCAAAAGGATCCCACCATCTCTTATTAATATTGTTTTCACCTGATGGAATAACTCTACCTTACTAGGTGTACTGCCAATAAAATGGAAATAGAACTTAATAAACCAGGTCAGGATCAAGTAGTAAGTAAATATATATGATATCTACAGGTAAGGCCAAAAATAATTCATAATTCTTTCCATCAAAGTTCAAATCTATTTTGTAAACAACAATCGTTTAGGAGTCAAAGTACCTTAGAAGTCTTCTAACTGAATCCCTTAAGTAATACATGAGGAAACAGGAGCTTAAAAGTATAAAATAATTGTTGTGCTATCATAAAGGAAGTAATTGATTCAGAATTTAGACACATCTTTTAAAATTAAATTTGATGATCTTTCCACTGCACTGCCCTATTAGGTTAAATAAAGTATTGTTTGGTTCTGATTACAAGTTATTGTTTGAAAGATTTTTGAACTTCAATTCTATACTTCTAAATATAAGGTGAATATCACATATACTGCTTATAATATATTTCTAGAGAAATAAAATTAGCATTGGGCCAATTATTGAATAATGTTACACAAAGTCCTCTTAAAATACCTCATTATATTATGGAAGTGATACTGGGTTCTTGAAAGATATTCTAGGAGAGTTCAAGGACTATCATGTCATATCAAACTGGAAAGGATTTGAGCATGAGCCTAGAGGAACACGTAGTGAAATTCACAGAGGAAGGTAAAGTTGAGTGAGGGTTTCACAGCCAATCAACAAGCCCTTCATTGCTCAGCTGAAATGGTATTAACTCCAATTGAATGGAAGCCTCTTTAGGGAAACTCATCTTTGTATTTGTATCCCTAGTGCCCAGAACACAGAGATAGTGACTAAACCCGTGCTTTCTTTTGCACCGAGAATCCGCAGGTTAGGAACCCAGCTTTACTAATGCACATAGATACCTGTTCTGCAATTTATAATCTTCATTATTTGTCTAGAGCAATTGTATCAAACTCAAATAGAAACAGACATCACTAGCCCCACTAATAAGGATACCTAGGTCAAATATTGATTTCATTTTACAATGTAATATTATCTATCCAGATTTTATTAGCTTTTATTAATTTTATTAAATATTTTCCAATTATATTTTAATCTGTTTCAGGCCATAATGCAGAATGTATGAGGCCCATCCATTCAGAGTTTGACACCTCTGACCTAGAGCAGTATGTGATTAAATCACTTGGCCCAATATCACACAACCACTAGATATCAAAGGAAAAATTTGAACCCAAGTTTTCCTGACTTTAAGGCTAGCTCTCTATTTTTTACATGATCAATATTGTTTCTTTGTGATTGACACATAGTAGATTATCAGTTTCTCAACAAGATTTATTAAGCTTTTACAAAGTGCCTCATATTATCTAACTGTTATGGATACAAAGAAAGTAAAAGAGAAAAACACTTTCCTCAAGGAACTCATATTATAATAGAGGAAAAAGCATGCTAACAACTATAGATAGAAAGTTATTTGCACATAGATGTTATATATACATATATACATGTGTTTATATCTGTATATGTATATAAATGTGTATATCTATATATATATGTGTGTGTATGTATATATATGTATGTATATATGTATGAAAAAGTTGAGATACATAGCTTCTGGGTAATTAATAACCAATTTATTAATGTGGCTAGGAAATAACTGAGGTCAGTGATTTCTCATTAAACAAAAACGAACCTTACAGATTCCTGTATGATTAAATACCTTTGAAAAAGGGGTTGTCCCTAATAGAGAAAATAAACTCTAATTCATTAACAATTAATAAAAGAATGAATATTATAATGAAAGTTGGGCCTATTCTAATGAAAGACTGGATATATGACCCTGATTATGTTATTGTTCTTAGACAAAGAAATGTACTTCCACACATCACTCACTTTCAGCAATCTATACAAAATGATTTATTCTGTACCTAATGCTATCAGAGTAAAACAATGAACCAGAATTCACCTAGATTACCCTTTTAATCAGAACTGAGCTCTCCCATTTGAGTGGTCTAGAGCAGAATGTCTCACTGTCAACTCTGTCCTACATAAGGAAGTAAAAATATAAAACCTCATTGGATGCCTTATATAAAATGGTTATTAATACAGGAAAATAATCATGTATATTTATATTTACATTATATATACAAATATGTATATATATAAATATATATATGATTATGTATATATACTGATGCTGATGGAAAGTAATCTCAGAGGAAAGTCACTAATGGTAGAGAGTTGAAAATACTGAAAGTATCTTCTTTCAGAAGATAAGATTTGAGAGAAGTTTTGAAGGAAAGCAGCAGGAAAACATTCAATGACCCGGTGACAACCAGTGGAAAAGCTAGATGTCAAAAAATGGAATGTGAAGAACAGCAAGGTCAATGTTGTTGGATTGTAGAATATGTGCAAAAAGGCAATGCATAAGAAGATTGGAAAGATAAGAAAGGCACGGGTTTCAAAAGCCAAACAAAAGATTTTATATGTGACTGTGGAAATACTTGAAAATCACTGGAGCTTATTTAAAAAAAAAAAGAGTGAAATGGTCAGACTAGCACATTTGGAAACGTACTTCAGCATCTGAAGGAATATTGGATAGGAATGGTGAGAAACTTGAGACAGAAAGATCAACCAGAAAATTATCTCAGTGTTAAGAACCTTCACTGCTGGATCATGGCAATATGAATGATAGATGTGAAAGATATTATGAAGGAAAAAACAACAACATTGGGCATCAGATTAAATATGTGAAGTGTGAGGGAAAAGTCAAAGATGACTTTGAGATAGTAAGCTTGATGGACTGGAAGGATGATGGTAGTCTCAAAAATAATAGAAGAGGGAATGATTTTGAAAAAGAGATAAAGAGTTTTGTTTGGGATGTACAGAATTTGAGATACCTGTAGGACATGCATAAGCTTTTTGATTGATTTTAATGGGTAAGGGATGGGTTTTATTTATACATTTGAAGATTGTATCCACAACAATGACATTATAGGTAACTGAAGAATCAAAGTATTAGAACCAACAAAATACATTTAAAATGTTTATCGACTTTATTTTTATATTGATCAATAGCTTTCAGTCTTCTTGATTTTCCATATTTTTTTTTTGCTTTTTGCTGAGGCAATTGGGGTTAAGTGACTTGCCCAGGGTCACACAGCTAGGAAGTGACTGAGTCCAGATTTGAACTCAGGTCTTCCTGACTTCAGGGCTAGTGCTCTAACGACTGTGCCACCTAGCTGCCCTGATTTTCCATATTTCTTAACCAAGAAATTTGGATTCTATCCATCCAGGATACAAAAATGACTTCAGAAAGTAATCCTATTTCCTGTTCCCCTCAAAGTGTGCTCTCCATCTCTTAAGAAGGGAAACAAATGCCAGAAGGGCTATCAAATTGGGCATACCCTTTCATCTAGCAGTGTCTGTACTGGGTAGGTATCCCAAAGGAATCATTAAAAAGGGAAAAAGGATCCACAGTTGCAAAAATATTCATAGCAGCCCTTTTTGTAGTGGTAAAGAAATGGAAACTGAGTGGATACCCATCAGTTGGGGAATGGCTATATAAGTTATGATATATGAGTGCAATGGAATATTATTGTTCTATAAGAAATGATCAGCCAGATGATTTCAGAAAAGCCTGAAGAGACTTGCATGAACTGATGCTAAGTGAAATGAATAAACTAAGAGAACATTATACACAGAAACAAGATTATGTGATAATCAACTGTGATGGACTTGGCTATTTGCCAATAATAAAGTGATTTAGACCAATTCCAATAGACATGATGGAGAGATCCATCTGCATTCAGAGAGAATGAGGGACTAAATGTGGATCACAACATAATATTTTCACCTTTGTTGTTGTTCTTCTTCACTTGCTTATTTTTTTCTCTTTTTTTTCCTTTTTGATCTTATTTTCTTGTGCAATATGATAAATGTGGAAATATGTTTAGAAGAATTTTAATGTTTAACCTCTCTGGCACTATTTGCTGTCTAGGGGAAGGTGGACAAGGGGAGAGAGGGAAAAATATGGAACACAAGTTTTGTGAGGATGATTTTGAAACCTATATTTACGTGTATTATGAGAAATAAAAAGCATTATTAAAATGAAGGGAAGCAAAAATGATTTTTTTTGCTTGTATATATCAGTAGGATGGAAGGAAGATATATAAGTTGGAAGCATGGAAGGAGAATATAAGTTTGAGGCAGAGAGGAAGGGATATAAACTCACCGAGTTAAAACACAATAAAAGAGGAATAAGTGCAAACTCACAAAGGCAACAGAGAGGATCTTGATGCCATACCAAGGTACCCATTGAAAGACAAACAAGGAAAAACAATCAACAACAACAATACACATATATACGCACATATGCACGCACACGCACACACACGCACACACACACACAAACACCCTGCAGACCAAAGGCAAACTGCTCAATCCAGCATCTAATAATTCAAGTATTGACACAGCATCCTTCCAACTTCAACATTAAAACATCAGAGAGAAAAGCCAAATCAAAGCAATGGAAAGTTATGTCAACATTGAAGAAAAGGGATTAAAGGGACAGTTTTATTGAGATTTACCTTCAATTTGGGAAGCTGGTTGAACAACATGAACTTTTGGAAACTCATAAAATGTGTGCACATAAGTAATTTTATTCTTAGATATATGTCTTTATGAAAATTAAATTAATCAATCAGGATTTGAAACACTGGGCATCTTCAACTATCCGATTTATTAGACTTGCATGGGTCAAGCAAAGGAGTTTACTGGGCAAAACAGTTTTGAAAATATGTTCAAACTTATTATTCTCCTTACTTGAATATCATTAATTTCCTTCTATTTATTCTCTTTCAGGATGTCAAATGTCCCTGTTGGGAGGAAGGGAAATGGGTACCTGAAAGAGACTGAGAAGGAGGAAGAGGAGGGGGAGAGAGATAGAGGAAAAAGAAGGAAAAGGAAAGAAGGGGGAAAGGAAGACAGACTGGGATATAGGCAGAGTCAGAGAGAGAAGACATGCATCAAAAAAGTACTTGGACTCTGATAAAAAAAATTCTCTAGTTAAATTAGTTTCATCAGTCAAGTCAGTGAACCAAGAGGACCTTAATGAGATAGGTAATTTAATGGATAGACTGCCAGGTCTAGAATTTAAAACTGCCTCAGACACTTAGTGGCTATGTGACTGGGCAAATCACTTAATCCTATTTGACTCAGTTTCCTCATTTGTAAAATGAGCTGGAGGAGGAAATGTAAAATCACTCCAGTATCCTTGCCAAGAAAACCCCAAATGGAGTGATGAACTGAACAAGATTAAAATGACTAAAAAATAAAAACAAAACTGAGATTTCAGGAATAACCCCAGTTTTAGAGCTGGAGAGAAGCTCAAAGAACACTGAATCCAGTTTCCTTATTTTATAGAAGAGGATACCAAGTCCCAGAGTGGTGAAGGTCTTGACCAAGATTACACAAGTAAAAAGTAGCAGAGCCAAGATTTGAATACAGTGCCTCTGTTTCCCCATACTGAGAATTTCCATTTTATCACACTGCCTCTTCTCAATGTGTGCTAATGCTGACACAGGAAGAGGGGAATGAGCTCCTGATTTATATAACTGAGAAAATAAAATCAGTGCTTGCAAACATTCTTTAAGAGCTTCTTAGTGGAAAATTTTTACTTCAGCATTCACATATTTCATATTTTAAAAGAAAAAAATATATCCTAACTCTAAATTTTCAACATCAATAATTATTTCTGCATTTGAAATAATACTATTTTGTTTATACAAAAGCTATGAATTATTTTAATGTAAAGACAAATGGATACAAACAGAATTGAAGTTATACATTTTCACTATACAATTCTAATCTGAGAGCCACAAGTATTTAACTCTTGAACCATGTCTTGAATTTATGGAACTTGAAATGGCATGGAAGTTTTCTAAACCAGAACAAAAATGAAATTTCAATCATTTATGCAATTGTTATTTTTTTCTCTAGTTGCCCAAGATACTTTGATGAAAAACAGATACTTTCAAAGTTTCCATTTTTATATTCAGCTGTTTGAGTTATCAAGATGCAAAAATAACTCAGAGAAAAAAAGTAGAATTTATTTTTATCTGCATGCCCCCCTAACCTTTCATAGAAATCTTATTTTAAAATTTGATATGGTAGACTAAGCCTTGAACATCTTAATATGAAAAGACTTATTTAGTAAAACAGTCAAAATTGTTTTTTAATTTAGATTAAGTGAAGTTTGTACTGTGGTATTTATAGAACATGACATTTTGAAATTGAGGTTTTAAATTATTTTTAAAGAGAATGTTAAAATAAATAAATTTATTTGTATGAATAATTAAAATTTTAAAGATAAATAAATTTAGATTTTATATACAATATTAGGGCCTAAAACATAGTAGCCACTTAGTACATGTTTGTTCGCTTGGTTTTTGTATTAAAATATTAATAAAGTTTAAATTTTGAGCAAATCTCAAACCAGACATGCAATTGTTATTGGTGTCTGTCTTTGCCTTCTTGACTCAGATTTCTGTCTCGTAGTCAGTTAAGTCCTTTATGTCATGAGGTGACACTCTCAGCAAGAATAGAGAAGCTGTGCTCTGTCAGTCCTTTCAAATGTTGTTTTCTACCTTCTGAATGAAAAATTGAGCTCAGTATTCTTTCTGTCCACCTGGCTCTTGCAACTTAATACAAAGGCTTGAGAGGATCTGCCTCTTATAGAATTGAAAGCCTTTCTTAGATTAGCCTTTGCCATTCAACTAACCCTCAGCTGTGTACTTATAAAAAGTAAGCCTCAATTTGCTCATCTAGAACAAATGGAAGTTAAAATATTTGTATTGCTTATTTTACACTGTATTGTAAATAAGGTACTTTGTCAACCATAAAGCACTTTTTAAAAATTTGAACTGTTAGTATTCAGCAAACATTTCACAAATACTTGTTATGGAAAAGTCCTATGATAGAAGTTGTTAGAAAATACAAAAAGAAAATTAGTCTTTACTCTCCATGACTTTATATCCCATTATGGGGCATAACATATAAGTACAAAATATACATGATTACTTAAAAGAGAGAGTGCACAGAACTAATTTGATTAAGAAGGGCTTTTAGTAATAGATGGCACAGGAGCTAAACTGGAAGAAGCCAAGGATTCTGAGTAGTCACTGAAACTTCTTAAGTTAATAAAAAGAAGTATTTATTAAGCACTTACTGTATGCCAAGCATCGCCTTATGTGATGGGGACACAAAGAAACACAGGGTTCTTGTTTTAAAAGAGCTCATAGTTTAATGGAGGAGTTCATGAGCAAACAATATTGAATTTGTAGAAACTACATGCAGCATAAATAGGGAAAAATGTCCTGGGATTAAGAGGGATTGGGGAAAAAATGCTAAAGAAGAAAGGATTGTAATTGGGACTTGAAGGAAGCCAAAGAAACTAGGAGGTAGAAATCGGAAAGGAGAGCATGCAGGGAACAGTAAGAGAAAATGCCTCCAGATGGAATGTCTTGTTCCTGGACCAACAAAGAGACCATTTTTATTGAATCTAAGAGTGTGTGCTGAGAGGAGTGGGCTTCTAAAGTCTAAGAAAAATGGAAAGGTAAAAGGGGTTTGGATTAACAACTTTAAAATCCAAAAAGAAGTTTTTATATTTGTTCTTAGAGGTGATAGGGAGTATTGTATTTATTGGGAACAAGAAGGAGATTGACAAAATTGAACCTGTGTTTTAGAAAAATTATTTTAGGGAGGGAAAAAGAAGGGAATACATATTAATAGAGTAGTTATTATGTGTTAGGTACAAGCACTTTATAAATATCATCTCATTTGGTCACAGCAATAGCCCTCTGATAGAGGTACTATTATCTTTCCTCTATGTTTTGCAATTGAGGAACCTGGGTAAATGGAGATTAAATGATTTAACCAAGATTACACTGCTACTAAGTGCATTACACTATGTTTGAAGTTAGATCTTCTGGACTCCAGGCCCAATGTTCTGTTTTATGGTGCCATCAGCCACCTGGTAGCTGAGTAGAACATAAACTGGAATGGGGAGAAAGTTGTGGCAAGGTGAACAACAATCGAGACATGAGATAACTATATCCTGCATCAGGATGGCAGCAATATCAGAGGAACGAGGAGTTCAAGTTTAGGAGATGCTGTGAGGGCATGACAACTAATTGGTTATGGGGGAGTGAAAGGATGATACCTTGGATACCAGAATGGGGAGGGGATGGATAGACTGGGAATATGGTGGCAGCTTTGACAGCATTGTGAAAGTTTGGGAAATGAGAGGCTTGGGAAACAAAATGACTTGATTTTTTGACATTTTGAGTTTAAGATGTCTACTAGACATCCAGTTCTAAATGTCTGAAACGTAATTAGACATGCTAGACTGGAAATCAGCAGAGAAGTTTAAATAAGTACATTGAAGAATCATCAGCATAAAAATGATAACCAAATCCAGGGGAGCTAAGGAGATGACAAATAATTGTATTACAGAGAAAACAAAAGAGAGTCCAGAGGCAGAGCCCTTGGGACACCCTTGGTTAATAGCCATGATCTTGGTAGTAATTCAGCAAAGTAGACTGAGGAGTGATTAGGCAGGTCAGAGGACAATAGGGAGAAAGAAATATCTCAAAAACATGGGGAAAAGAGAATATCAAGGTGAAAAATATGATAATCAGGGTCAGAGAAATCAAAGAGAATGAGGATTGAAAAAAGGCCACTGGGTTTGGCAATTCTGAGATCTCTAATTACTTTGGGGAGAAAAGTTTGCATGGAATAATTAAGTCAAAAGCTGGATTGTAAATTTAGGAAGAAAGCAAGAAGAGAGCATGGAGAGACATTTTCTCTTCAAGTTTTGTCACTAAGGGGATAAAAGAGAAAGAATTATAGAGGATAAAAGGAACAAGTGAAACTATTTTTGAGGGTGAAGTAAATATTGGCATATTTGTGGGCAGTAAGAAAGAGGCCAGAAGAGAAGACATAACTAAAAATAAGTGATAGTGGCAATCAGAAGAAATATTCTCTTCAAGGGGATGGGATATGATGAAATCACTTCTGCAGGTAAAGGGGCTTACCTTGGCAAGGAGTTGGACTAACTCTTCATGTGAAATAGCTAAAGAAATAGATAGTGGCAGAAGGCATCTCAGTAAGAAGAATGGAGAAGAGGGAGCTCTAGCTAATTAGATTTTTTTTTTACTTTACTAAGGCAGTTGGGGTTAAGTGACTTGCCAGGGTCACACAGCTAGGAAGTATTAAGTGTCTAAGGTCAAGGTCAGATTTGAACTCAGGTCCTCCTGATATCAGGTGCTCTATCTCCTACTTCACCTAGCTGCCCCTTGGATTTTTTTTAATATAAAGAAAGATTCTCAGTTGAGAGGATGGAAGAGAGGGGCCATGAGAGGTTTAAGGAGAGATGAAAAAGTTTCAAAAAGAGTGGGCTGTTGAGTGATGTACATTCTAGGGTTGTTATTATGGCAGTGGAATTGGAACAGAGACCCTGGAAACCATAATTCAATTAGGAATCATGCATAATACTTCGGAGAGAAATGAAGGGGCATAAATTCCATTGGGGGCCACATAAGTAGCAAGAAATAAATGAATGTGAAATGTGTTGGAGAGGTAAAATTATTAATACTGGGCAGCTGATTATATGTGACAATTAAGGTAGAAAAATAGATGAGGTTGACATTAATGTCACAAACCAAAATGAGTTGAGGATAGTGATGACCTTAACAAATTAATATTACATCAGAAAGTTTAATACCATTAAATTAAAGATAAGTGCTTCTGGAACAGAAAATTTCAGTGACTTTAAAAATCTTACTTACATCTTTGGGTGATAAAATGAAAGGAATATTACACACAATGCTAATGTTTCCTATGAACCCCCTAGAGTTTTAATGAATAAAAATGTCTCTCAAATGATAAAGAGTTCAGAGGCATCAATTTTCTCAAATAAATTGCACTTTCATTTGTATCAAAGTAATTTGTGTATTTGTTTTCTTTCACCAAAAAAATTGAAAAAAGATCTTTTTGATCTTTGTATCCTTTATAAAGTGGCCTAGCAGACCTCTCAATGCATAATAAAGCATTCAGCAACCTAGAGATGTATGAGGTGGGACTATACAATTATGAAACTGATTTAACAAATATATTAAAACATTTACCTCTAAAGGAGGAATTTTCTTTCATACTAACCCAGTGTTTTTGCCTTTGTCTCTATGCCTGTGACACAGAACAGTGCCTGACATATGGTAAATGCTTACTAAATGCTTGTCATTTGATTGATTGTGAGGCTACACTTTTTTTCCAACATAGAATGAAACATTTATATAATTTCTTCTATACAAATATCACCACAACATATCCTACTAACTATATCATATCGCAGAATCTCAAAGTGGGAATAAATCTTAAAGGCCAAGTCTAAGCAGTACCAAAACTGGAATATATTCCACAACTCAGACTTAAGACTTTCACTGACAGGAAACTTAACTTAATCGTGAGGTCCCCCATTCTCCTTTTGCAACACACTAATAATAAAGAAGCTTTTTTGCCCCTTATACTGAGCTGAATTTTTTCTATCTCCAAGTTTCAACCATTGCTAGTATTTTGGTCCTATGAGGTCAAAAAGAACATATTGTCTGGAATCACCTTTCAAATACACTCAGTTTTTTTTTGTGTCCCCTGAAGCTTTGAATTGTTGAACTTATAAATTGGAAAGCTTCCAAATAATGGCAATAATTATGTCTGCATGATTAAGTCATAAGAAGAAGGAAGTGGGTATGTTTCATCTGGAGGCAGGAAAAGTTAGGCAGTCCATAATAACTGCCTTCAAAAATTTACAGGGTACTCACAGAGAAGATTTATTCTTCTTTTGCTTTATCTTATAGGGTCAGAAATGGTAAATGTTACTTTTTTATGGGGAGGAATTTTACAATTGAAGCTATCCAAAGACTATATAGTAAGTTTTCAGAATCAAAGTGTTATCCCAAATGGAAATATTCCAGAAAAACCTGGGTAATCACATCTCCAATATTATAGGAATAACGACTTCAGTAGTTTTTGAAATATCATAACTGAAGCTGAGGCAATTTGACTCTTCTTTTTTCCAGACTAAGTACCTCCAGTTCCTTCATCTGATCCTTATATGACATCGGTAGCAGGGTAGTACAGTGGATAGTGCTGGATTTAGAATTTTCTTGTTGCAAGTATTTTGACTTCAAATTCTGCCCACAACAGTGACTAGCTGGGTGATCCTAGACAATTCACTTAACTTCTCCTAGCCTTAGTTTCTACATGTATAATAAGATGGAAAATAATACCAACCCCATGAGATTATTATGAGGATCCAATACATAAAGTGCTTTATAAATCTAAAGAGCTATATAAAATACAGGTTACAGTATTATAAACAAAAATTATTCCCTATGGTTTAATTTGGATTTATAACATGAATGAAAGAATAATTCAATGTTAGGAAAAAATAATGAACATCATTAGTCATACTAAATGCAAAAACATGCCAACCACAAGATTTTATGAATAGATACAGAAAAAGCCTTCAAAAAGTCCAATTTTCTTTTATGCTTTAAAAAGAAGCCAACAACAAGGCATTAATGTAGACAGATCTTTACACACAATGTGGTAAAAAATAAGTATCTAAAATAAAAATATTCAGTGGGGAAATATTAAAATCTTTCCAAAAAATATATTAAGCTAAAGATTCTCCACTTTTCCTGCCGTTATTTGGCATACTTCTAGGAATGCTAGCAACAGCAATAAGAGAAGCAAAAGAAATTAAAGGCATAAAGACAGCAAAAAAAGAAAAACTATCACAATTTGCTGATGACATTTTATTTTACTTAGAAAATTCTTAAGGAATCAGCAGGAAACTAATTGAGATAATTACTAGCTTTAATAAGAAAAAAAGCAGGGTAGAAAATAAGCCCACAAAATCTACAGTATTTCTTTATGGCAATAAGAAAATCCAACATGCAATAATAGGAAAGGAATGGCCATTCAAAAGAACTACAAAGATGTTTTAACGGATTATGTGATCAACAAATGGAGGATGTTTTCTCCCACGATTTTTAAGGCCTCCAAAAACTTTCCACAAAAGTGATAAAGAGATAAATCAATTGCAACTGTCTCCTCAGTTTAAGGAACTAAGAACTCTAACCAAGTAGCAATCTGGTGAAAAAAATTAGAGAAAACTAATTTCTAATGTATTCACTTCATTTCCCTGTCTCTATCCCATAGTTATCTAGCATACGACCTATGGATTTTACACTGAAATCTTCTCAACAGTTTCCTTATTTTTTTTAAATAATGTCTGACAACACTCCTCTTGTCCTGTTCTTCCTAGCCATGTGGAAGAAAAGGGATTGCTTAAGCTTGCTCTGGTTGAGACAGTAGCACACAGTTTATTGTACAAATATTCAAGCAGAGAATTAAAGAATGAAGATCAAGAAGAGATGGTTCTAAGCTGTGGGGTAGAGTCAACTAGGACTTAAGAAAAGGGGCCTGATGTCCATCTGGAGCTAATTGTGATTCCTAAAAATCACTAGGTGAAAAATTAGAATATAGGGGCAGCTAGGTGGTGCAGTGCATAGAGCACCAGCCATGAAGTCAAGAGCACCTGAGTTCAAATCTGTTCTTGGACACAACATTTCGTAGCTGTGTGACCTTGGGCAAGTCATTTAACCCCAATTGCTTTAGAAAAAAATAGAATCTAGTAAAAAGCAAATTACCTCGTGAGCGAAGAAGTTGAACTAGCTTTAAAGTTAAGCCCTTGGATAAGCAACCATCAAAAAAAAGGAAAGAATCAAAAATGTAGTAACAGGAAAGATAAGAAGGAAAAAAATTATCAAAAAATTCTAGGGAAGAAAACTCAGCTTAAAACCTGTGGGCAAAAACAGATAAACCCACAGGGAAGATATTAGTAAAAGAAGAGAAACCACTTTTCAGAACATATAAATGAGTTTCTCTGAATAAATATTTAAAGATAAAAAAATCAACATTTGCTGAATCATATAGTTTTATGTATTACCCCCAAAATCATAAAACCACAGCAGGATGTTCCCAATTGAATCAAGAGAGAAATAATTGTGAAAGTTGAATTTGTGACATACACAGCAGATATTTTTATCCCTTTATTTGCTGTTCCATTTCATCGTCTTTTCCATAAAATTGTATCTCCATTATCCCAACTCTATTACTAATCTTGATTGTACATTTTGTTTTTCAATGTTTTGTTTATATTTTGTGTATCACCTCACAAAAGTCTTCACATATTTCTCAAAAGTGAAATGCCCAGTTTCACTGTTCACTTTCCACTTCCAGCTCACTTTGGAGACCACTATCACCATACCAACTACCTGCTACCAAAAACCTCAACCTGTCAGATTCCCTTTATAATTTGTCTAACTCTCTCAGGATTTAATCTTCCTCACTGTTGATCTCCACTGCATCCTGGGCCATTGCCAATTACTTTGATTTTTGTCCTGCAACTAGATTCAATGAGTCAGTAAAAAAGAATGAGACTGATGATTCTATGCAACTCTGCTTTACTTAAATCCAATTCATATATAAAATAAAATATCACCTCTGATGCCATTGGTCTGCTTCAAAAATGAAGGATAAACAGCAAAAACTTGGTTATGGTTTAAAATAATGCATTTTTTCAACCATTCTTATTAATGTTAATTTTTTCTGGCATCTAGTGTCTTCTTTTTAGTTCCTTTGAATGGAGAATTCACTTTGTTGAAGATTTTCATTACTTTTCTGGGAAATCTTCTTTGTATACTTTTTTGTTTTCTTTTATGATTTTCAAGTATTAGGTTGGTTTATCTTAGGAAATCCATCTCTGGCACATTTCTGGATCCATCAAACCAAAACTTACTAGCCAAATAATAAATGACTTCCAACCCATAAGTCTTCCAGGAATTTTTCTTGCTAAATCAAATGTTTCCCTGTTGTGATATCCTGCATTTGAAAATGAAGACTTCCAGTAGCCCTTTCCTATGCTCCCAGTATAGCTTAAGAATGAGAAGGTAGAAAAGGGAAAAGCAAGAAACAATTAAAAGAAAATTCACAAACTGAGTATTCCCCTAAACAAGTAACTTAATCTCTGTTTCAGCTCCCTCAAAATGGAGATAATCATTGCACTTGTGTGCCAAGAGCATAATGAGGATCAAATGATATAATATTTGTAAAGTGTTTAGCATAATGCCTGGCACATAGTGGGGTTGTTAAATAAGTATTTCTTTCCTTCCTATGCTCATTTACATAACTTTTAAGGGATATTCATGGCTGAAACTTCATAAGAATTCAGGAAATCGAAATTTCTAGAGAAAAGATGCATCTTGTGGCATAGTAACAATCCCTACATTTTAAAAATGAAAATCAAGAGTACAAAAGATGACATTTAAAGTGAGAAGAGATATTTAAACTCTATAATTCTGATACCAAATTCATTTTTGTACCTCTACAAAATATTTAAGTGAATTATCTCTACATCCAGCATCAGTTGATACAAAAGGTTAAAGTAGTGTTATGCTGATAGAAAGCTTTGACCATTCCCATTCATGGTCTCCATAGGTCACCTTGCATAGGTCACATCTTTTTTTCTTCTCAGCTGCTTTCCTCCCTCCTTCATGTAATTTTATCTCAGCTCCACTCTTTGAAAGAATTATTTCTTTTCTACATAGCCTTGAAAAGACAATGGGAAGAATATGGTTGAGGTGTCACCCATGATACTAGACCTGTTTTTCGAAATGTTCTTGCACCAAATTATTGTTTCTTGCCTGAAAAAATCCAACTTTTTTTGCCTTGAAAAATTATAAAGAAAAGAATCAACAATTACCTTTTGGTCAGCTCAAGCTAATCCCTGAGACAAATTTACTCTGGTGAACATAAATCATAGTTATAAAATTTGTTTCTCTTTCTTTTAGCCAACTAAAATGGTTCACACCAAATATCTATACAAGAAATGCAACTGGATGATGTGTCTATCAATATTTTGATCTGAAGTTGACTAGTCATGTCAATAGCCATGTAATTGATCTGTTTATCAGTCTGAGTATCTTGAACAAAAAGAAAAGTATAATTAAACATGACTTGATCCTACAATAAAAGAAGGGGAAGACAAAGGGGAGGGTTCTATTTAGGAAACTGTACTCTGCTTTTAATGACTCTATTTCACTTTGAAATAATAACAAAAAATATCAATACCAAGATAATGCAAGTGCATTAAGAAAATATATAGAATAGAGTAGAATTTATAGTAAAATATTTAATAACAATGCCTCACATCTTCTTTTATTACAAAGGATTCTACTTTATTTCCAATATTGATAATATTTGTTCTTAGTTTTAAATAGATTCTACTTATTTTAAGAAAAGCACCATTTTTCTGTTTACCTTTCTATATGAGAAGATGATATATGTATACTCTACAACTTTATCATTATTGTGGGAGTTAGAAGGCATCTACACAGAAGGAGGGTATGGTAGTGAATTGATTATAATGGACTGACATATTTCTTTTGGAATATTATATTCCAGGTTCCTTGATTCTATAAAGTAGAAGCTGCTAGGTCCTAGGTAACCCTCATTGTGGCTCCTTGATATTTGAATCATTTCTTTCTGGCTGCTTACACGATTTTCTCCTTGATCTGATATCTGAAACTTAGTTATGATTTGCCTTAGAGTTTTCATTTTGGCGCCTCTTTCAAGAAATGATTGGTGAATTCTTTCAATGGCTATTTTATCCTCTGGTTCTAGGACATAGGGGCAGTTTTCTTTGACTATTTCCTAAAAGATGAAGTCTAGGCTTTTTTCATCATAGTTTTCAGAAAGTCCAATAATTCTTAGATTGGTCTCTCCTAGATCTATTTTACAATTCAGCAGTCTTTCCAATAAGATATTTTACATTTTCTTCTATTTTTTTCACTTTTTTGTTTTATTTGACTGATTCTTTATGTCTCATTGTATTATTCAATTCCAATTTTTCAATTCTGATTTTTAATGAATTATTTTCTTCAGTTACCTTTTTTTTATCTCCTTTTGCATTTGGGCAATTGAATGAGTTGTTTTGTTCATTGGATTTTTTTCTTCCATTTCACAGATTCTGTTTTTCAATGAGTTGGTTTCTTTTTCACATCCATTTTATAAGGAGTTATATGATTTTTTCATTTCATCAAATCTATTTTGTAAGGAGTTTTCTTCAGATAATTTCTGTGTTCCCTTTTCCAAACTCTCCTGCAATACCCTCATTTTCTTCTTCTACCTCTCTTTTAAGGTCCTTTTTGAATTCTTACAAGAAAGCCTTTTGAAAGGGGGACCAATTCATATCACCCTTTAAGATATCATCTGGAGACAATCTGTCTTGATTATCCTCAGACTTTGAGGTCTGTTCTTCTCTTTCTCCATAAAAGCTCTCTATGGATTTTATTTTACTTTGTTTGCTCTTTTTTTTAAAGGTTGAGGTCTGATTTTAGGGCAAAGGGGAGGAGTTTGCCCCTTTTCCCTGACTGGGCTGGTGCTGCATGAGCATGGTCAAGTCCCCCGTCATTCTGGGGTCCAGAGGCTCACTAGTTGCCTTTGGTGTTTCTGCTGGATGTCTCACAGCTAATCTGATGATCCTCTGGCTTCTGAGCCAGCACATAGTAGGCCATGCTACTGTATATAAGAGTCTTCCAATGGATTCCCCAGGGCACAGACACCACAGCATCTTGGGGCACTGCAGTGTACTTGTGCTTGGCCAACTCCCCTCATGCCTGATTGAAATAGACTTTTTCTGAAGTTCTCCTAAAATATCTTCTGCTGGAGATTTGTTATTCTCCAAGTATGTGTGGGGACTGTCACTCCAAAACCAGTGCAGAGGCTTGATCTTGAACTGATCTGAGGGATGCTAGAAGGAACTCAGGTAAAGACCTGCCTATTCTCTGACCAGCCTTACTTTTATTAATGGATTCCAAGTCACATTGCCCAGCTTTATATACTTTTACAGTATATCTTTTTTTAAAGCTGCAATTCATCTCCTTCAATTTATCTCTTTGAAATTCTTCTTAATTAGACATATCCCTACATTCTAAGTAATTTATATCTTTTGGATCCTAAATCTATAATTTAATGTTATTCCTTTCTCTTTCCTTTCAATTTCAAATTTGATAGATGTCCTTTTATCAATGTTACAAATAAGAATATCAAATAGAAAAGGAAAAAGGACAGAATCCCATAAGCACTTCACAAAAAATTTCCCTTTATGCTAACATCAATCCATTAAGTCATGCTTTCAGCTCATTCACTGAACCAATTATAAATCTGTGTAACTATTCTGTCATTCACCACGTATTTCCATATCTTGTCCATAAGAACATCATGAATGAATTCTTTGGTAAAATTATATATTCTTGAACTTTATTAGGAACCAACACTAAGTTCACTACATAACTTAATATTTCACCAATATAACTTTATTCCTTTTTAAATTAATTCCAAAACTTCCCCAGAAATATACTAAACCTCAGACTGGATATCTCATCCTGGTATTTTAAAAACTATTACCCAAAAGTATTGGTCTTATCTTTTTAAGGTAGCTAAGAGAAAGAGAATTAAAATTTATACCGAGTCAGTAGTTCTATGAGTTTGTGTTTGTCACTGAATTTCTGCTGCCTTATCTGCAAAATGTTTCCTTATCTGTGAAGTGAAAATAATAATTACATTTACTTATTAGGATTGTTGTAAGGATAAAATAATATTTTTAAAGCACTCTGCAAAGCTTAAAGTGCTATCTAAATGCTTGCTATCATATATCAATTTTGTCTTGCTCCAAATTCTCACTTCATCATCAAATCTCTCTTACAATTAATAAAGTCCATTTAGGAATTTCATTAACCTTTATTCACAAAGAGAAAAATATATATCTATAAGTTAAACAAAGTTGTTTTTTTTCTAATCTTTCTACTAGCAAAAAAAATTGCTAATTTTTTCCCTAAAATTTAGAATGGAACTACTTTAAATTGAATTCATATATGTATATGTATATATATGCATATATATAACATCTGTTAAATTATAAGCATTATGAGAACCTTCTTTATGTCATAATGGAGATGAATGTCATTATGTTTACACTACATTCAAATATTCATTGAACAGCATACTAACAAATTTCTTCCATTTGTTCTTGAATACCAAAGCAGTATCTTCTAAAAATTTGTTATTGTGGCAGTTAGAAAAAGTCTACATAGAGAAGGTATGTGGTAGTGAGTTGGTTATATTGGGATGATAACCTTAACCTGGTTAACATTGATTTTTACTCATTTTGAAAAAAAAAATTGTTACTTTATTGTAAGGAAAATTGTCTTTTAACTATAGTAATTCTATTCCTACATAGTCTTTTGGTTGTCATGAATTCATACCTTCCCTGACCTTCACATATGATAGCTGAATTAACTTTTCTGAATTATACTGATGATATGTATTAAATATTTTATTTCTTATTCAATTGGACCAATGGAAAATTTGCACATTCATCCACAAAAGCTGTAAATTGATTTTTCCACTTGACTCCTTGGGACTGCTCAGTGATTTTGAATGATTGAAAAAAGATCATTTTTCTTCCACTTCTAAATATTGCCTTAAAAATAAAATAAGTTCTAAACTTTTCCTGGCTTGTAACAATTTTAATGCATAAAAGGGAGGAGAGATTGGATGCAATTTCTATAACCACCTGCAATAATATATTCAGTATACTGCTAAAATATGTTTTGATATCATTGATCCTGGGCATCATTGATATTCATATTATCTTAGTCTTATTTGAGGCTCTAAATCCAATACAAAAGCATGAAACCAAATGTCCACAATCTTGCATGGATTAATTTATCAGCCAATTTCCCTTTTATATTAATCTCAATCTTAATGTCTCCCACCTGAAACACTGTCTTCCTCTCTTTGCTTTTCTACTTGGCCTGTTAGCTCAGAACTTTTTCTGAATTTATACCACAAATCTGGAAATCAACATTTCTAAACCAATTCTGGCAAATATAATAAAATCCTAAAAATATCAGTGACATCTATTTGGGAGATCCTTCCCTGCCTACCTCAAAGATTTGTGTAATAGCTAACATGTTGGATGGGATGTAGAATATGAATCAGGGAGACATCAGTTCAAATCCTTTTTCAGACACTTAACGGTGTCATTCTTGTCAAAGGAACAGCATATGTGAAGTGCTTTGGAAACGGAAAAGTATATTTGTATTATTTCAGAAAGCACTCTAAAAATTACACAGCAACACAATTCTACTAGTTTGTATAATTCTTGTTTTAATCCATTTGCCTTATTTAAAAGGCAATTTTTGCCTTGGACATGGGAAAAGGGAGTTTTGGGCATCTTGGTTTCTATTTTCCCTGTCCACATTCAGATCTCTGTTCTCCATTTTCTTGTAAAATTAAATGTGATCATACTCATAAATGATATAAAATTAAATTCAATCTAAGTTTGATTGCCTGGAAAACTGGAAAACAATGTGAGGCAGAACACTAAAAAATAATGGTAGGGGAAGGAGGAATAATGCTACATACAAACACACACATACAGTATATGTATATGCCTATTTGTATATATGCCTTACAAATTTTTTTTAATTTGCAAAACATATATATGGATAATTCCTCAACATTAACCCTTACAAAGATTTCTGTTACAAATTTTTCCTCCCTAATCCCCACCCCTCCTCTAGATGACAGGATATCCACTGCATGTTAATTATATTAAAATACTTGACAAGTCGAATATATGTATACATATTTCCACACATCATTGTTGTGCAAGAAAAATCATATCTACAAGAAAGAAATATCAGATAAAGGAAACACAATGCAAGCAAACATCAATCAAGAACATGAATATGTTATGTTGTGGTGCACATTTCGCATTCCTCTCTCTGGGTGTATATGGCTATCTTCAGGGGACATTTGGAAGTGGTTTGAAACATTTCATTGTTGAAGAGAGTCATGTCCATCAGAATTGATCATCATGTAATACTGTTGTTGCCGTGTATAATGATCTCCTGGTTCTGTTCCTTTC